>VTPC01085259.1:8917-22997 GCA_011009095.1 Ignelater luminosus | reverse complement strand
CCATCTTCCTCGATATAGAACGGGCATTTGACAAAGTCTGGCACGAAGGACTTCTTTCAAAACTCATTCGTGCCAACGTCCCCCTTTCATTCGTCCGCCTCATCAACAGTTATCTCTCCCATCGCCAACACAAAGTCCGAGTCGGTCAAAACCTATCCAAATCATTTACCCCCCTTGCGGGGGTTCCCCAAGGGTCAATTCTCTCACCCACTTTGTTCAACGTGTACTGCCATGACATCCCGCCACCTCAACACCCCAACGCCCGTCTGGTCCAGTACGCGGACGACACTGCTCTCTGGGTGTCAGCCGGGACCACCGCCATCGGCGCCAGGATCCTCTCCCGGGAACTCTCCCGGCTGGAGGCTTGGCTCCGACGGTGGCAAATCAAACCCAACCCCGCCAAAACCAAAACCATCTTATTTCGACACAGACATCTCACTCAAGCCCCTCACCTCAAATCCGACAACATCCAATTGGACCTCTGGGAGTCCCCACTGGAGCTCTCTCCCTCCATAAAGTACCTTGGGATCTCGTTTTCATCCTCTCTTCACTGGACAGAGGAGATGCAACACTGCCTAAAAATCGTCCAACAGCGCAGCGCTCTCCTCTCGAAGCTCCGGGGTGGCATTTCAGGTTGCCACCCCCGTACACTCCTCCACACCTACAAATCGTTTATCAGGCCAGTCATCGACTACCGCTTCACCTGTTTTTCCACTGCCCCCAAATTTCTAATCAAACGCCTCCGGACCAAGGAGAGGGCCGTCTGTAGGAGGATCCTCGGCCTGGACCGCTTTCACCCTTCCGGTGAAGTCTGCGACCTCGCTGGGATCCCTCCTATAGACGCGCGCCTCGAATTCCTCAGAGATCGCTTCGTCACTAAAGCCATTAACCAAAACAAAACCTCCACCCTAGAGGTCCTGCACACCCTTCCAGGCAATTATCGCCAGATACCCCGTGCTAAAATGAAGCACCCCCCAACTAGACTTCTGCAAAACACGCAGAACCTTCCTCCTGACCTACAGGAGGTCCTAGATTCTACCCCGCTAGCCTATCGCTAGCACGCTCCAGCCACAACAATGTCACCACCCACTTTACCAAATTTGTCATTTCCTCACGGAAGCTTCTCCCAGGTCCACATCTGTTCTCGCAGGGGTTTTCCGTGGTTTCCCCCAGCGGTGAAGGCAAATGCCGGAACAGCAACAGCTACAGCACCAGTCCACGGCACACCAACCACACCTAGACACCCACACCACTACACAAACACATACACACTGTTAAACAACACACTACACGAACACCAACACCGTTCTGAGGGAGCCTTTTTTTCTCCCCTGTCCCTCGAAGCCAGAAGATCGTCGCTCCAGAGATGCCACCAACCAACACAACAAGAAGATCATCATCATACCCTTGCGCCGGCGCCGCCCCTCCTTCTCCGGGGCCCTTGCCTCGTCGCCGTATCCCCTCCCCAATCTCCAAATTCCACGCCTCCACCGATGTGAACGGACGCTGCGTTCTGCATTCAAAATTTGGCTTAAGAGAAGCAAAAGCTTCTGAAGCCGGTGCCATGTGCACCATTATCGTTGACTCTGTCTGTCTGTCTGAGATTCGTGTGTTCAGTATCTTCTAGTATAAATAATGAACTTGGAAGAAATGTTCTTTTGAGCAATATCAACTGCATGTGACTCAAAAGCTTGTTAAAGTTAAATTTGTGATAATATTTTAATACCAATAAAGCGTTTTACAACTAATGCAAAAATGTCAATATTTTTTTAAGAAACCTTGCCTACTTTCTTTCTATAATCTTGACCATAGATTTGTGTACTCAAAAAATTTCTTGTCTATTTTTGAATACTTACCATTTAAATCTGTAAATGTAATTCTGCTTATCAAAATTATAATGGCAGTTAATAATTTTTAGTTCTTGTATCGCAGTTGTGTTACACACCAAATTCTTTAATTTTGATATTTTAATAAGGTAGGTATTGAGAATGTAGCAATACTTAAAATATTTTTATTCATTAAAGAAAATAGCAGTTGAAATTTATCACATCCAACAGCTGTATGCAAAACTTCATGTTAACCAATTTATAATTTCACCTTTAGGCCAAGATGATGTAGGCTGTTTTTCCACTAAAACTGAATGATATGATGCATTGTCTATTACTATCAGTTAAGTTTCTTCTAGACTATTGAGTCAGCACTCTACCAACCATTTTTTAAACAAGCCACCATTCATTTCACCTTGATAGTCTTCCTTTAAAGATTTAGAAGCAAAAAGGAGTGATGCTCGTTTGATAAAACCTGATTTACCTCCAGCATGCATAATTTAATGTAGCCCTCAGGTTTCTTCACACTTTTAATATTTGTATCTTGCCAAGATTCACCAGGGTTTGACAATTGTCATTTTTCTTCAACTTAAAACCAATTTCATGTAATGTTCGGTTTAAACTGTTGTTGCTTAATATTGTGATTTTTGAGAAAGTTAAAAAATCTCCCTGAATTGAAAATAACTTTAATGAATTAAGTAAAATCGAAGAAAGTGTTCATACAGACTGCAATTTGGGAACTAATTTTATCGTTTAACCTTACTATTGATTCTTATAGCCTTAGAACTTTATTTGGAAGGTAATAAAATAAAAAAATCATAAAAATGTATTACCAGTTTCTAATGTACTAGATTTAAAGACTATCACCATCACATTTATTGAACTGGAAAAATCTGTAATCTTCAAAGTCTTAATTTAAGTTGAGGTGTCATCAATGAAATGTCTGCTTTTCCTGCATCACTCTGTGAATTAAACACAACTAATAACATAATCGCTACTGTTAATTTTTTTCATCTTCGGAATTTAGACAGATATACAGTTAAATATTATTACAAAGAACTCCAAAAGGCATGCAACCACTCTCAATCAGGTTTTACCTAAGAAATTCCAGTTAGAAGATTTATCAGTGGAAGAAACTCTTCAGGAATGTATGTAATGCAGTATAAAAACAGCAAGAAACAAATTTTACAGCATTTTTTTTTGAGAATCTACATTTTTTTCTTCTCTTTAAAACAGTTGCTAAAAGATATTGCCATTTTTCTTCATCAGTTACACCAGGAACACATTAAGATTCTAATCTAACAAGATCCTTCTGATTCTGTACAAGCCATTTAACAGAAGAGAATGGTGATTCTGACGCATATCTATAATGAAACAATTATAATAAATAACAAGATTTATGACATATTTTAGGTTACTAAGAATACAGGAATTTTTAACACAAAAACAAATTATGTGGGTCGAAATTTAGTCGTTACTACTGTAAAGCAACTGTAAAGTGACATTTCATAAAACAAAACAAGCTTTTTAACAAAAATAACTAGTTAACATTTATTGAAGTCTTTCAAAGCAAAAAACTACCCTCATAACTTTCAAAACTATTTATTTCCTGTCTTATACTTACTAAATACATTTGAAGAAGTAATGTATTTGTAAATATTTACAAAGCCTTCTATTATAAACTCTTTTATCGTTTACATTTATGTTGTTATGTTTAACACTTTGTTTTCAAAAGGAATTTTTCAATATTTTAAAATCGTTGATAATTTTTTTTTTAAATAAAAGTGCTTTTAACCATTATGAATGGTAAACCTTCAAGTGTGTTTCTAAATTGTTTTTCTTTGTACATTTATACTCGCATATTTTACATTTAAAGGGTTTCTCGCCGCTATGAACTCGCATATGTGCTTTCAAATTGCCTCTCTTCCTGGTTTTGTAATCACATACCAAACACTGAAAGGGCTTCTCGCCACTATGAACAAGCATGTGACTTCGTAAACTACCTCCCCGACTACATTTGAAATCACATATCTTACATTCAAAAGGTTTCTCGCCCGTATGAACGCGCATATGTGTTCGTAAACTACCACTATGCGTGCACTTATAACCACATATTTCACATTCAAATGGCTTCTCGCCGTTATGTAAGCGCATATGTATTCGTAGCCAGCCACTTTGACTGCATTTATAATCACATAGCTTACATTCGTACGGTTTCTCGCCAGTATGGACTCTAATATGTCTATGTAAACTGTCCTTACGATTACATTTATAACCACATATTTCACATTCAAAGGATTTTTCATTAGGTTTTTTGTTTGAAATCTTATCACTGTGAACTCGCATATGTATTTGTAGGTTACCCTTTTGCTTACTTTTGTAACCACAGATCTCACATTGAAACGGTTTTTCTTCACTATGAACGAGCATATGTGTTCGTAAACTACCTCTTCGAATACATTTAAAATCACATAGTTTACATTCAAAAGGTTTTTCGCCAGTATGAACGCGCATATGTATTTGTAAACTGTCTACCCGGCTGTATTTATCACCACACATTCTACATTCAAAGGGTTTTTCGCCACTATGAACACGCATGTGTGTTTGTAAATTACCTGCCTGACTGGATTTATAATCACACACGGTACATTCAAATGGCTTTTCGCCAGTGTGAACGCGCAGATGTATTCGTAACGTAGCTTTGTGAAGATATGTATTTCCACAAATTTTACATTCAAAGGGTTTTCTGCCAGTATGACCGCTCATATGGCTTTGTAAATGGTATTTTTGATTGCACTTATAATCACATATTTCGCATTGAAAGGGTTTTTCACCACTGTGAACGCGCATATGTGTTACTAAACTGCCTCTTTGATTGCATTTATAGCTACATATTTTACATTCAAATGGTTTGTCGCCACACACACGTAAATGTTTTTGTAGGTTGTTCATGCTTTTGCGTTTGCAACCACACATGTTACACTGGAATAATTTACTTTTTGCGGAATCTGTTTGTCCTTCTGTAATATTGATAAATTCTGTATGTAAATCTTCAGAAATATCTTTAGTATCTACAAAAGACAAACCAAGTTATTTGTGCTTAAAAGTATATAGAGGAGGTTATTTCTTACCATCCGATAAAGATGCAGGAGGTTGTTCTTTGCTGGTTAAAGGTGAGAATAGCATTATGAAGTCTTTGCTAGTTTCCTTTATTTGTTTGGCCTCCATTGCTAGGAATAATCTTTACTTCACGTTACAGATTATCATTAACTAATTACAGAAGTTCCGAACAATCTCTAACTTTCTCTAGGGATAGGGAATACAAAACTCGTATAGAAACTTTGTTGTCTTAAGAAAGAATCGAGAGGTATGGAGCACTTTGAATGTGTGCTTGCATGCAAAATATTCTGTGGTGCTTTTTCGTTTTCAGATCAACACGGGCTCCTTTTCCACAAAAATAAACTTCGAGCATTTCGACGCAACACACATGAAGATGGAACGACCGAACAACATGCAATGTTGTTGTTGCTGTTAGGGATTTGTTTATGTTAAAGTTGCCGAAGCTGCCATTATATACACTTGGCGGCAATTGCACCCTATTTAAACATATTTGGCTTCATTGATCATTCTAAAGAAAAAAATTTAAATAATTTAAAATAAGCAATTTTCCGATTAATAGTTATTAGATAAAAAAAACTATTGCATTTCGTTGATTACTAGAACATTATTTCATAATAGAGGTATACCTATAGGTAGCTTTAGAAGCCCTTTGGCTTATCTCAAACTTGGAGTAGGATTAATGATTGCTAAATGCAGTTCTCGTCGGGCCTCGGTAGTGATAGTTAGTGTATCGTTTGAAGAATTGGTTGTTGTCGAGCAAGATGATAGCTTGGATGGCCCTTAAGGATTTCTAGTTGAGTTGCGGAGTTGGCATGGCTGCAATTCTTAGAGACTATGGTGATTTTTGAGTGTGGATATGTTGAAGGTTGTCGAGTTGATGATGGCGATGTAGTCGATTGAACTTGAGAGTCCCCCCCCCACAGTTTTCGCTGCGGTAGGATTGGGAAAGGGTAAGGATGAGGAAGTTGGGAGGGTAAAGGAATGGCTTGAATCAGTCTTCATACCCTTACCCAAAAAGAACAATCCCAAAACATGCAATAATAATTACAAATAGGTCAGTCTCATGAACCAACCACTAAAAGTCTTATTGAAGATTGTCCAGACCAGAATATACAAGGAATATGTAAGCAACAGATAGATAAAATCCAGTTCGGTTTCAAAGAAGACATGGATACAAGAGAAGCACAATTTGCAATGACGGTTTCTTCAGAAATGTCGAGTACAACAAAACTGTATAGGTATGTATGCTTCACAGATTTTCGAAAGGCTTTCGACCAAGAACAGCATATGAAATTAATAAAAGAGCTAGAAAATATCACATTAGACAACATAAATATAGACGTCATTGATCATTGAAATCAGACAGCAATGGTGAAGGTTAACGACTTAAAGACTAATAATATACAGATGCAAGAGGAAATGGAGGGGTAAGAATTGGTGGATAAATAATAAACACCATAAGATTTGCAAACGACACAGTATATTGTGGCTGAAACTATGGAAGATCTACAATCACACTAGACATCAACACCGACAATTAACTCTAAACGGACAACAAATTGAAAGAGTGGAAGAATACCCACATTAACTCTGAATTGGATCCAGACCAAAAAATTCGGGTAAGAATCAAGATGGCAATGGCAGTATTTATAAAGTGCAGATCATTATTCAGAAATCTGAGATTGAGGTTTGTCGAATGTTTGTCTGGTCCCAACTACTATATGGAGTAGAAAATTAGACGTTAAAGGCGCAAATAACAAAGAAAATTGAAGCTTTTGGATATAGAGACGTATGCTAAAAATAACATGGACAGCCAAATTTACCAATGAAGAAGTGATAAGAAGGGTAGGTCGAGACAGAAAATTATCAAGAACAATTAAAATATTTGAGAAGAGAAAAATACACGCCGTTACAAGTGATCACGCAGAGAAGAATAGACGGGAAGAGTAGAATTGGTACAAAGAAGAAGTCATGGCTTTGAAATATTCAAGACTGGACAAACATGGATGTGAAAGAACAATTCACGCTGCTAAAGACTGAGACTTTTAGAAAAAGATGGTCGCCAACCTCTATTGATGGAAACGGCATAAGGAGAAGATGAAGATATTCCACATTAGAAGGGCTCTTCGTTTAGTCTTTTGTTAGGCTTTGCGTTACTGCGAATAAGGCGAATATGTGTCTGCATATTACCTCTTTGTTTGCATTTACAATCGCATACCTTAGAAACAAAACATTTATCGCATTGTAAACGATCTTTTAGAGAAAATTTAAAATTGCACATCTTACATTCAAACGGTCTTGGTTAACTAAATGTGGGAATGACATTCTATAGTAATTGTTACTTTCTGTTCCTTATTTGGGTCTTCTGTAGTAGCCGACATTGTTATAATGCCAAACTATTATGATTTCTAGGAACTTACTGCGTATTGGCCGAGTTCTTCATCCAGAGACGTTCAGATCTTAACCCTAGATCTCAACTCGCTTGTTTTTAATTGGAATTAAAGAATTCAAACATTCAAACACTTAAATAAGAATTAACTTCATTATATATTTAAACAAAACAATAGTAAACGATGTTATAAATACAAGTATTATAAAAACTGATCTTTGTATAAATTCTACAACTGCCAAGGGAAAAACTCATTAAAATTTTAATACAGAAGTAAACATTATGTTGTTATTTATTACAATATAGCACCATGTTTTGGAAATCTTTGATGTAATGAATATTCTAACAAAACAAAACTCTACTTTCGTTCGATGGTGCGATTTTTTTGCTCACTGCTGCAGAACTTACCTACTATAACATGCATCTAGATACACCTGAGATCAAAAAAGATATTGTAATTACCCATGAGTTTTCAAGTTTGTATCTGTATATTATTTCATACCACAACAAAACGGAAAATTATAGACCATATAATGACATTTAAAAACTTAGAACACTGAAAAAGTCCATGTACATTATTTAAAAACTAAAGTAGCACAATCTAAAAGTATTTTATAATCTTAGATCATATTTTAGACTAAAGATGTTTTTTACCATTATCAATGGTGAACCATCATATGTGTTTTTAAATTATTTTGCTGCGTGCATTTATACTCACATACATTACACTTAAAAGGCTTTTCGCCGGTATGAACCAGCATGTGCCTTTGTAAAGTGTTATTCTGACTAAATTTATAATTACATATCTCACATTCAAAGGGTTTCTCCCCAGTGTGGACATACATATGTCTCCCTAAACTGCTTTTTAATGTATATTTACGACCACAAATATAACACGCAAAGGGTCTTTCACGTTTATCATTTGGTTTTTCATTACAGTGTACACGCATATGAATTCGCAACCTGTTGCTCACACGACATTTATAATCACATATTTTACATTTGAAGGGTTTCTCGCCATTATGAATGCGCATATGTACTTGTAACCAGCCACTCTGGTTGCACTTATAATCACATATCTGACATTCAAAAGGCTTCTCACCAGTATGAATACGTATATGCCTCCGTAAACTACTTTTTAATGTAAATTTATAACTACATATTCCACATTCAAAAACTCCTTCTCTAGATTTATCTTCTTCACTTGGTTTCTCGCTGTGTACTCGCATATGCATTTGTAGATAGCCTTTCGTTTTGCATTTGTAATCACATACTTCACATTCAATGGGTTTTTTGCTATGTTTTCCAATTACTTCCTCGCTTGATTTCTTGCTGTGAACTTGCATATGCTTTTGTAGGTTGCCTTTCAGTTTGCATTTGTAATCGCATAGCCCACATTCAAAGGGTTTCTCGTCTCTATGGATGCGTATATGTGCTTGTAAACGACTTCCTCGACTACATTTATAATCACATATCCAACATTCAAAGGGCTTTTCACCACTATGAACGCGCAAATGTATCTGTAGACTATCCCTACGACTACATTTATAATCACATATTTCACACTGGAACGGTTTTTCCGCGGTATGGACACGCATATGTGCTTGCAAGCTACCGCCTCGAACGCATTTATAATCACATATTTTACATTCAAACGGCTTTTCGCCATTATGAACACGCATATGTATCCGTAAACTGTCCTTCCGGCTGTATTTACAATCACATATCTTACATTCAAAAGGTTTTTCGCCAATATGGACGCCCATATGTCTTCGGAAATGGGACTTCTGGTTGCTTTTATAACCACATATGTTACATTCAAAGGCTTTCTCCTTGTTGTGAATGCGCATATGTGATACCAAACCGTCTTTTCTACTGCATTTACTACCACATATTTCACATTCAAAAGCTTTGTGGCCACTGTGTAAACGCAGATGTTTTCGCAGCTTGTCTTTGGTGTTGCATTTGCGACCACACGTGGTACACTCACATAGATTCATATTGGAGAATTTACGCCAGTTTATCCGTCCGTAGTATTAGCAAGTTCTGTAAATCAATCTTTATACTATGTATATGCGGTATCTTTACTGCTATAATAATGTAGTTATAGGTTAGGCATAATTACTTAACATACCATCTGAAAAAGGTCAAAAAAAAGTTGTTCTTCGCTACTTTCAGTTTATTTCTCACTCTCCACCACATAACACTTAGAATATAATGGTATCTGCCAAGTAATTGAGGAAAACTGAAATCTTAGTGCCCTCTAATATCTGATCCGAGAAATAAAAGCATAAAACGGGCTTCTGCGAATAGTTTAGTATATTCTCAGTAGATGGCAGCAATATCTGTAAACAACGCGGGGCTTTCAAATATTTTATAAAATATCCTTGAGAGCAGAACTATGCTTATGTTCAAAATATCTGATATCATTAGGTGTGATATCCTGTGTATATCATACATAAGATACAAAAACAAACAATATTGGATATTTTGAACATATAATAGTTCTTTGAGAGGACAATTTAATATTATCATCATAACCAACAACACTGGAAGTGCAAATCAAATATGAATTTTTTATTTACGATTTTAAAGATATATGAACCATGATACCTTGATATTTAATAAAACTGTAGTCAAATTATAACAAATAGGTTACTAATGTCCTCATGGTGGAAACATTTCATTTCTTGCATTCGTGTTCTTGGATTTGTTTAAGATGAGAGTATATTGTATAGCCATTTCATCCGCAATGGGTTACCATGGCCAATCACAGAAACAAAACAACAGTAATTTTCATACTTCAGATTTTATTAGATTATACCGAATGTTACAGACATATAAAATCTAATACAATACAGTATTGATATTGCACATTAAAACATTTACTGTTAAATTAACAAAAAATTTTAGTACTCACAGGCAGGGTTGAGTCAGTAAAATACTTCAGGTAAAATATATTTATTTTACACTTAAATATAATGTAAAATATGTGCTTGTTTTTTTACATTTTTTACAGTAGAAAAACTAACATGTATAAAAGTGTATTTATTACTTTATAAAACAGCAAATCCTTATACTAAAAACAAAAATGATAAAAAATGTTACATACAACGTAACAGAATGGTTTACACTATCATTATGAAACAATATTAGTATTCTTCTGGTTTGTTCGAAACCAAACTTTTTAAAGTATAATATGCTAAACAATAGTTTCCTAGATTTGTCAAAAGTTAATCGATTGCGCACATCCAAATGCACATATGACCAATTAGAAAACATTTAATATAATAAATAATTTAACAATTTCAAAGCAAGCTGGCTTTTAGCCTAAAATGTTCCTTGATAACCATATTCCAAAATGTTACTGGGGAAGACACATTTTTTTGAATGTAAAGGATGAAAAAATTCCTTTATTGTTTTTAAGTTGTTCTAAAGCATTAAGGCCTGCATCTAATTCACTTATTAGAAAATCTTCAACCTGTATATGTTGTTCATTGTTTAAACTATTACCCCTATATTTTGGATGTAAGAAGTTTGTTGTTAATTTTAAAATTAGTGTTAAAAAGTTAGAAAGCAAACACAAATAGCACTTTACCACTGAGGTAACTTATCAACTAGGATGCACCTAAGCACTAAATGTTATACGATACAAATTTGCTAATAAACTGCAGTACAGCCTTAATCTATTTAATTATAAGTAAAGATATGATAATTAAGTTAAAAAACACCTCTCTGTGAATGATCCTTTTAATAACAATATCTTATGTCATTTTCTTTCAAACCTATTTAAAAAAATATAAATATGGACCATAATATGGTTGTTGTGGAAGAGAATTTTAAATTTACAACCACTGGTAAAACCAATCGACCGTATGGCAGGGATGGGAATGTACAGAAAATTAGATATTACTATGTTACTACATTTACTAAGTTATAAATTAAAATTGTCGCAAATGAATGTAGTAAGTGTAGTGAATTACAAATTGGCATAATAAATTATGTGATTGGTTAAATTTCGATTTCACCGATATTTAAAAGCAAGCAAAAATAAAATCAACATAACCTAACAGCTTGAGCTAATACTACAAAAGGCATCAACCACATACAATATTTTTGTTGATTAGTATATGCTTTAACTATGAATTAAACAATTCTGAAAATGAATTTGGTCGGGGTCGGAAAGCCCAAAATTATTACGGAAGTTTAGACTTTTTACATAAAAAATTAGATAATGGTCGAACAGGTGCTTTGTGTATGTACTATCTGCAATGCTCTGTTAAAAAATACTTCAGTAAAATACCACTTGCCTGCCAATAACAATCACAATAATTATATTTTTATAAAACGATCAGAAACATTTTATATATTTCTAATGGTTGTTAATTCCATATTACTGAGAAGATCCCATTTACCTATATATTCAGCTGTATATTTATCTAATAAAGTCATACGCATTTTCTTTGGAGGTATATGGATACTTGCTTCCAAATCATTGGACCCATCATCTACAATACAAAAACATACCATAAATAAATACCAAGTTTCTCTACAGTTCAACTTTTCAATGCAAATAAATAAGTATATGCAGTATACATAAATAATTGCCCACATAATATTACATTAATTGTACTGTAATTGATTATTAGTTTTACCTTTATGTAGAAATTCTGTGGGAACAGCATCTACTTTTAAACCTCGGAGTCCACAAACGATGTCACTTGAAGCGAAATGCCTATCACATACATAAAACGATTTATGTAATTGGTCGTGTGACAAGTTTGCTAAACTAGGGTTGTTGGTGTTCTCTCTCCATGCTTCTATGATAGTTTCTGAGATTTTCCGGGGATTGGGAAACCGATGCCTACGGCTCACATTGTCTACACAACCACGAACACTACACTTTTTAGTCTTTATTTCAGACATTAAACTCATGATTAAAATCTATCTGATCTTAATGCTTTATCTATGAAGAAAATCACTTAAAAGCAACCGCGTGCAACACTTCAAATTTGCTTCAAAATCAAACTCACGTGCTCACGCGCTCACGTCCAACTTTCAAAAGTAATTTTGTTTAAAGATAGAAGCGGAAATAGCGGGAAATATCAGTTTCACCAACCTTGGAAAGTAATAACTGATACAGCGCCCTCTTAGAACTGATCTGTAACTAAAATATATATGTTCAAGGTCGTCAATTTAGTTTCCCATATATCCCTATATAATGTATGCTCTCCACTGCTAGAAAGAATATACGTGGACATCACAAAATTATTCCGTTCAAGAGATGTCGCTACCCGCAACTTTATTATTTTGTGTGTGTGCATACAGGGTGTTTACTCATCAAAAGCCCGTAGTTGAAACAATAAACCTTAATAAAGAATTTTCTAACAAAGATTTTTTAACTTCTAGCTTTTGACTTATAACACATATAGCAAAAAGAATTTCACCAGAAATAACAATAACCAATTAAGAATACTTTTAAAACTGTATAATGAATATTCAAATTTAAATCCCCAGATGATAATTCTTTCTTTTTGACAATTCTGAGGGAAGGCTCTCCGTACAAATTATAATGGCTAGTGATGCGTCTCCGTTGTGATTTGACTTCCACGCTGTGAAAATAATTGAGTTTTCAAATCAAACTTTTGTTTATGTTTGTATGGTGTTAACACAACTGCATGAAATCCACTGGGGGAAAGATCCCAAAGAAATTATTTTTAAGAACAATGGGAAAACTGAATAGCTTGAGAATTAATTGCTCACTTTTGGGCAAAAGAAATTTGCTTTTAAAAATATGACACTAATAGAGGTGGTTATAAAGTAAGTTCACATACATTACACATAATATTGTACTAAATATTTGTTGAAGTTTTTTGGAAGGGAGCATACAAAATATATTTCAGTTTCATTTTTCCATGATCTACAGTTGCGTTGGTTTCTCCTTGCATCTTTGAAATATGTCTAGATTAAATTAGCTAAGTGGATAAGAAGAGAATTAGAACATCTATATAGACCCAAATAAAGAAAGGTATTGTAATGGTATACTATACTGAAAATGAAATGAAATTTAAATGTATCTCTATTATATCATGTACTTGATTTCTACAACATATATATTCTCTTATCTCAAGGTTTTAATAAAATTTAGTTCTGGGCTCTTACAATCAAAATTTTATTTAAAAAATGTTAAAGTTTTTTATTATTTGAAGGTTACATGCTATGTCATTTACTAATTTACATTAATTCTGTTTGTCATATCGAATAAGAGGCGCACCCGTGATAAAGCACATGTATTTTATTTTCATTCATTTTAACCTCAATTATTTAAATTGACATACTTTCACTGTGACATTTGTTTTTAACCTCATTTATTTAAAATGACATACTATCTGTAACCATAGAGGCGGGGTTGTTTGTATTATCTGTAACCATAGCAACGGTTGATATGCTTCGACATAGATACATTAACTATCATGATTTGTTTGTTAAAAGTCTTATGAATTGATATTTAATTTTTCAAAAAATTTGACATTCCAATTCTATTTATAGCAATCTTTTACTAATTCCCTTTATATATCTAAACTCACAATTTTATTATAGCAATTTTCTTCTTTTGAATAGTAAAAATTTTATTTTTTGCATGATACTGTATCGGCTGGGAGATATCCTTAGCGTTTTCAGTAGCAGTATCAGCAGTTGGTTTGTCTTCTTCTATTTCTATTTTGACATATGGATATCCTTTTGA
>VTPC01085239.1:0-16696 GCA_011009095.1 Ignelater luminosus | reverse complement strand
TTTCCTTTGAGAAGTAAGAATCAACTATCCGGACATAAACCAAAACGACCAACTGTTATCGTTGAAAATAAAACACCCGTAACGTAAGAACCCTGCTTGATCACCATCTAAGCGTAACGTTTCACTTCATTTTCAGTTACTGCGACTTTACATACAGGTACATTAACTACACCTGATACCGACCGATATATCGTTATACAAACATATCAACAGACTGATTTGCACCGTTACCGATATCCAACCGTAAGCCCCGTTTCTCTGCATTTTTTTTATTGTCTGGACTTACTCTAAATATTGCCTGTTTGGTATTTTTTTGGTGTGGAATTTATAATTGTTGAATTTTGTTTAATTTGTTAAGCAAACCTTGACTTAACGTGCACCAAAGGTGCAAGGAAACTACTGCTTTGGAGCACCGTCACTGACAACTCTATAAAATATGGCGCCCAAACACCGTTCATCGACATCGTATAAGACTCATCAAATAGTGTCGCGGCAACAAAGGCCTAAACTGAAAAGTTATAATAAAAAACTCTAAAATCCAGTAGAGGTTTTGCATTATAAAGTTACCTTATCAAGATTTATGTTTCTTTATTAGTTACACTAGAGGAAACCTATAATAAATAAAAGAGACAAGATCTTTATTATATTTTTGGTTTTTAACAAAGTGATTCCGAACAAGATAACAAATTCTTCATACCAGCATTGAAGTTCGGCATTTTAAACCCACAGTCTGCCTATGCTACCTTCAGGAAAGTTATTAGTGTTATAATGCTCGTAATCTAGTCCTGTGGAGAAGCCAGTGATAATTCTGACGTTGCTTCAGCTTATCTCAATCAGCAAATCTGTAACTTCACAGAAATGTCCCCAACTCTAACTAAGCATAGTTCTAAAATCTTTCTAGAGGCAAACTAGTAATCATTTACTTACATAGTTTACAATTAGTGGAAAATAAACAATTAGCAGTTCGATGTCAGTTTCGATGAGTCGCTGTTTTATATATCTGCTGTTGTATAGCTGAATAAGAAGCGTTAACTTCAAGTCTTAAGGTTACAATTTCTGTCACTTAAATTTGCTTGAAAAGTACTATATAAGATCGCTTAGGGTTAGTGATCATGTACAGATACCGGGCGGTGTTGTCTGTTGCTAGTGAATACCGGGATATTTGTTTCTAAGGATTATATTATTTCTTGTTCCATTCCTATCTTTAGTTTCCTTAAAATTTATAGGTTAAAGAGGACTTTTTGAGCTCTTATAAAAGTACGCCATCAAACGGAAGAATTTCATTGGATATTGGGTCTAGAACTACCTGACTGCTATTTTGCCCTGCTAAGCAAAAATACGCTTAGTACAGTTGACATTAAACTGCGAAAAAACGCGAAAACTTTACAAACCTGTGAGAGCAACGTTACATAATAATTGTTGATTTTTTTTTAAAGAATATGACATCTATGATGTAGAAGTATATTAAAAATAAAATAGTTTTTGCTTAGTACGTTTGTGATAAATGATCTATGAGTCAACTAAGCAATAACCCAGTAACTACATATATTTACTGTGTTCATTCCTGGTATATGATGCTTTTTATATTTACCGTATACTAGATAAATAAGATCTTTCAAGTATTTCAAACATTTTATTATACCAAAAACAGAACAAATGAACACATCATTCACAAACAAAAACATTTAGATGAAAATATCAAAGATAAGTAACACATTAATTATTAGCAGTTATTGGAAAATTTTTCCAAAAACATTTTCCATTCTGGGGCATGACGCTACCTAGATTTTGAAAAATGTAATTTTTTTCTTCAGATACCCCACAGCATTCTTTCCATTGCAACTATTACCTTCTTGTTTAAAAAATCAAGCTCCTTCATTTCTTCGGAAAATGAACATCCATACTAATAATAACAATCGACATCAACTAAAGAAGTACAGGGGCTATTAAACGTACTTACCATCATACAATGCTTTCCTCTCTCAACTTTGATGTGAGCAAAATCTGCTAAGTAAGGCCTAGGTTTCAATTTATTTACTTTATATAGTGACGCGCCGTCTGTCCATAAGTAAAAATATTAAATTTCATTTCCTTTACTTCAACTTTAAAAGCGTTAGCAGTTTGAACAGCAGTTACAAAATCAAAAAAGTCGTAGATTTTCTTTTGGCACTTTAAGGATTATTCCCCTCGATAGTGGAAATGGTCCGCACTTATGAACTTGTGCCCTGGTTTAAAGTGGTATATCTCAATTGAGTCGTCATCAATTCCGTTTAAATTCATCATGTACACCAGGAAAGTAAAACGCCCAGTTTTTATTTTGGCTAGAACAGTTATCTAACCATACGACTAAATGTTTCTTGTTTCGATGTTTAAAAAAAACTAATAAAATGTGCTTATAATATCCTCTTTTGATCGGTCTGGTATGGCTTCATGCCAAACAACCGACCGCTTTTGACAACATTCACATCTTTCCTTCAAATTTTCCTTAGTATGTTCATGATTGTGCAATTTAAACCCTTCACAGGTGTCGCATTCTTCATGCCCCAATTTGGTAAAACTAATTTGTTTTTCTCTTACAACCTTTCGGTACAACTCATATGAACACGTACACTGGAATGCTTTTCTAGAAAAATTACGTGCATGCTTGAAACACCGATGTTACTGGGTAAGTACAGCTTATTGGGTGCATGTTCCCTTCTGTAATGAGATATGCAAAGGTGGTATGAATCAATATGTTCTTCTATTTTAGTTTTGGTTATTTTATTATGAGGGGCTTTCCTTCCACGATTATTACTTACAGGTCTGAAATTCTCTGTATTAGTATTACTTAAAACTGAATTAACCAAGCAGTCGTTTGATTTCTTGTAGCCAATGTAGCGAGGAAAAAAGTTTTGCACACTTTTTGACGTTGACGCTTTTCATCACAAAAGTATAATGAAAATGTATGTTTTCGAGTAGAGGACGGCTCACAGTGGTCAATTTTCGATATTTAGGAGGACTCAATTACAGAGCGCTGTATGCTTAACAAAAATGAATATAAAATCAGTTAAATAATAAAAAAATAACATTTATTTTAACCTTAAACCAATTCAGAATATTTTGTTTAAAACAGTTGTATTCTAATTAGCATTTTTATTTGTCGTCCTCTGTGACTAGTTCATCTATTTACGATTCCGGAACTTGAAGAAGTAATCTTACTTCTTTTGATAAACTTGCACTTCTGATTTTCAGTTGTGGCCGAAAACTACTAATAATGGGATCTGAAGATGTCAGTAGTATATGCAAAAGATCTTCATTGCATTTTACCCTAGTCACTTTTCTAGTGTGACGTTCACGATACTTCCTATATTCCTTATGTTTTGCTTCAAGAAACATCTTCAGATAATTACCCAATTGGACAAATCATCGCATCTAAAACATTTGTACCATGTATTAACACTTTATGGACACTTACTGGCATGGGATACTAAGAACACAAGTTTGTTTCAATGGCATACGTTCGGAAATAATCTGAATTTAAGTTGTAACACAAGAAATTGCATTAAGCACAGCGGAGAAACGTTCTATTAAAGTTTTATCAAGACCAGTATTTTGTGCAAGTTTTTCTTGATCAGCAAAAAAACGACGTGCAGTATTTCCATCATTTGTGTTGCCCTCTCCTTGCACCACTACATCTATAAGTAAACCTATCTCTGTTCTAAATTTATCAGTAATTGTTTTTGTCCTTTCAGCTATACTTTCTTTATTAACTCACCATTGTTTTACGTTCAATCTATATGATATGTGGATTAAACACTATATAAATCTTATTTTGGCGTGGAGGACTGACAATCTGAACATGAAAGTTGACCTGTCAGATGGTCTCTCCAAAATATGCTTTAAGTTGTTGATGTCTTTAGGCGAAACGCTACAAAAATAACACACTTGTGCAGAAGTAGTGTTTGTAGGAGTGTTGCATACCTTGCCATCTAACATTGTTTTGAATAATTTATGATTTATTATGAACTTCCGTCCGTTTATTATTATTGTCGTTGGTTCCAAGTTTGCTATTTGTCTATTAATGTGAAGTATTTCATATATCAAATTTTCATTTGTTTCTTTAGCTAATTGCAAATAAACTAATTGCAAATAAACTAATAATTGTATTATATTTGAATCTGTCTTAGTTGGATCATCAAAAGGCTGTTTATAAAGGGAATGACCAGAGCTTCCATCAGTGCCCTACTTATATTTCATTTCGAGTGTGGTAGTAGTATTTTCTTCAAATTGTTGAAGTAAAACGTCTGTTTGTGTCAAAAACGTTTGATTGAACGACGAAAAATTTGCAGTTTCTTCACAGAAATAATTATTTCTGTAAAAATAGAAAATGAAGTTAATCAGCTGAAGGAAGTGATAAGTCGATGTACACATGAAAGTAGGCCTCAACGTAATAAATTTAAAAAAGGATAGCCTGACACTAGGTGATACTTTTTTTTAAATTCAAAATTAAATTTAGAAATACATGATAGGGTGTTCATGACTTTTATCATAGAATTAATATAATTAATATAAGTAGAAGAACAATTACAATGTTTTAAATGTAACCGAAAAACGTACCGTATAATAGGTGGCAATATACTTAGCCATCTATAGGACGGTACAAAAAGTTTAACAGCATTTTTTCGCACCTAAAACTACAGTTTACAATACATTTAATGAACGAAAAATATTTAGTTGTAGCATAGACGTACTTAATACCTCTTCGTGTTGTTGCGGTCATTATGAAACAAAAAAAGGTATTATTTATGTTGCCAGTAATGGCAGCTGGATTTCAGTCAAAACACGAATGAATGAAATCTGATACATTTGAGGGTATACAATGAAATTCTTAATTATCTATTCCTTAAAGGGCTTGAACGGTCAAGACTAAACTAAGAATTAGAACTTGATATTTTTATTAAAGCAAAATTTTGTAATTATCATTTTGAACGTCTTCAGAAATAATTCAAAGTACAATAACAAATAAACTTTTCTTTAAATTCTAGTTAATAAATGATTTAGTTATTGCTAGACTACAATATATTATGTTTGTTTTTTACGGTTTGTTTTTGTAACGCTGCACTTCTACTATATGTAAATACTACTTGTAACACGTAGTTTGTAGGTAGTTCGTATTTAAGAAATGAAACTTTTCCGTGTATCATTGGGCCGGGCAGCATAAAAAGTGTTTTCTTATAAATTACTTTACATATGCAGGTATTTCCAGTTTAGACGTTTAGAAAATTTTTTTGTTTACTTATTTATTTCTTTTTCAAAACAGTACTCTTAAAAACAATTTTGTGATTTCAATAATAAATAGATTTGCTAAGATTTCGTTTTGATCCATTCTATATTAAAAAACAAAGTAAAGTAATACAATAGTGCCTGACTATTTTTCAGATGCAAGGCCATAATTTGAAGCACAAGATGCAAGCCATGTGCTACAAAAAAGTTAACGTGCCTCCATGCAGCTTTGAATGTCGATAACTGTGTAATTAAGACAAATTGAGTATAAGTTCTACGGGTGTATTCACAAAGAATTCGGACAGAAGACTATCGGCTTAACTCTAAGAGTACGTGCAAAACAATTTGCAATTGTTGCAACTATCAGTTAGTTGAAGCTATTCCCAACATAGTTTTAAAATTTTGTTAATTCAGTTTTGCTTTTAATAAGTAGGTAAGGAGTCTAAATGAAAATCAGCGCTGCCAAATTTTATCAATTATTATACTCATAAGAACAAAAAATACCTCTAGATACTTTTTTGCAATGGAATTTCCAAGAAGCACAATTTATGGTATTTGTATACGAACGGATACAGAAAAGAGTAAAGGGATCTCGAAGACCTGCCAAAAAAATATCACCAATGTTCTTGCAAGTTAGAATTAGTCTTCGTTAACTTCAGTAAAATGTTGTTTTAAAAGCTTATTTTCTAGCAACCAAAGACACGCCTTGCTTTCTTGAGATATTGCAGACAAAATTTCGGTGCAATTTTGTATATTTGCCCAAGTTTGCGTTTGCAAGAGCTTTTTTTTTCCTTTGGTAACATTATTATGGAAGGTCTTCCAGATCCTTGCAATTTTTTTGCGCCATAAACTGTTTGAACTCGTATACGAATACCATAAAGTGTGCTTTTTGGAATTTTTATTCCGACAAAATATCTAACAGTATAGGACTTTTTTGTTCTTATGACTATCATAAAATTTGGCAATAGCTTTGTGCTGAAAATTTTTATTTGAGCACTCCATACTTTTAAGAAAAAAACTGAATTAACCAAATTATTATTATAGAATTCTTTTGGATTCGTTTTGATATGTTTCGGAAAACTACACGAAAATAGTTTAAAAGCTCCATTGTGTTAGCTTCTTCATAAATGGAAAAATTCTAAAACTGTCGAGTTAAACGAGTTAACGAGTCTAGAAATTCATAGAAATCGGATAGGTTAAGAGGTAAAAAAAACAAAGAAAAGTCTTCTGAATTTTTACATACTCGCGAATTTCTTTTGTATGTTTCTGAAAGAAAAGAACTTTAGAAATGACGGAGTTGTTGTTTTCGTTGATAGATGATAGGGGATGCTTCACGGAGTACAGTCCAATACGAAACACTTTATAATATAGACCATGACTTTATAAGGAATAAAAAAAGTCACAAAAATGAAATTTGCTATAAGCTCAACAGTTGTGTAGTTTCAAGACGTATAGAAAATGTTCCAGAAGTCAAAGAGATCAATGCTTGAATGGATAAGGAAGTATTTTGCAAAGCGTTTATTTAAAAACCATTAAAGTATGAAAGTAGAAGCGCCATCTTCAAATGTAGGGTATACACAAAGGACTTTATACTTCTTAGATTTTATACACCTACTACCATATACAGGAACATTTCTCAAGTACTACCGCATTACCTCATATCCCCGGCATATTCCCTTTACAACCTCGACAATGCTGGAGTCATTGCCTATATTTCCTAAAATATTGCTAACATTTCCCTAACACTGCTACATTCCTTTAATTAGTTCTACTATTTCCAGCTACATGCCTAAAACATTCCCGTTTTTCCGCGTCATCTTAAAATGCTCGAGGCAGGAAAAATTGTCAGAACATGGCGACAAAAAACATTTTTAATATTGAAAAAGTAGTAGCTAATTTAATTGATTATTTCCAACTTTACAAAGCTCTTGAGTTTTCTGGGACAAGACTTATCCGCTGTCAACATCAAGAAAAGAATTTAAAAGTATTGTCTTTGTCATTACAGAAATTGACGTTTGCTACTGATCGTCCAGGAATCCTTCACCGACAGTGCTGCTAAATAATTTTTTTTAGAGAACCAATCTCGATTGATCTCAGCAAAAATCCCTTTTAAAGAGAGGGATACAATATATGAATCTTGTGGATCCTTTTTAAAGAAGTTAGAGGTCTTCAAAGTTAAGATTTTTATATTTGTTTTTCTATGATTCAAAAACTACTGATGCAATTTTGTTCAAATTTGGTATTACAGCTGAATCTTTACCCTTTTGGGACGAGGTAACAATTATCGTTCTTGTTTTGTTTTTAGTTAGACAATAGAAATAGAACAACAACAATCAAAAAGCATTACGTTCTTTGAATTATCAATTGCAACGGTGCACTCGTAGTATAAGTGGGCGCGCTCATCGAGATTGCTTACAGCAGCATCGGTTAGACGACGGAACCGATTTGCAAATCCCTCCACAATTCTCTACGACCGTCCCTAACATAGTATCGTAGGAGTTTTGTAGCAAGTTTGCTATCAAACTCATCCTATACTATCCGTTGATCGCGTGGAGCGTTCTGGTTACCTGTTTACCAAATTTTAATAGGTCAAAAAGACCTAAGCCTATTGGCCATCATGATTTTGATTTTGTCTTCTCAATCGTCATAAAGTTATCTGGTTTGACCATTGAAAACAAGTGTTCCTTGCTGTAATCAGAGAACCTACTGACTTGCTCATGCACAATAGTCGTAGTAGCTTTACTTCGTAATTCCCCAAATTTACAGGAGCATTACTGAAATCGACACTAAAAATGTGTTTTGTTATCGAGATTTTTGCAATTTTTAGAAGAAAATTGCGTTGCTTGGTGGCTACAAAGACTTTCTTCTTCCGAAAAATTTAATTCATCTAATACCGCTATATTCTGTAGCAGATATTTGTAAGAAGATTGTAAAAGGGTTGTTAGATATCTTTGAATTTTCAATATATTATCTCTAACAATATCTTTTCCTGCGGTCTCCGTAATGTTTCTTAACACTTTGTAAATAGTGTTGTTCTTTTGAAGTGTGCTACTACGTCTCCTTTACTAGAGAAGCATCGATCTAATGAAATTTTGAACCAATCTAGATAAACTTTTAAATTTTTCTCATTTGTTTCATTCAAACTTGAAAATTATAGAATAGATGAATCACACTCCTGACGTAACAGAAAAGATCTTCAATTATTTCAATTTACTCTGCTTTTAAGCCAATTAACTTCGTGTCTTAATTTATTATGAATCACCCTTTATATACCAACATTTTACAGACACTCTGTATAATATACATTTGGGTATTTATTTGACAAGACATGCAGAGAAAGCAGATAATGGGAATTAAATGGCATTGCGTTTTAAAATTCCACCTATTGTTTACTAAAATAAGAACGCTCTCAATCATACATCAGTGAATTTAAAACTTGCCTCTTTTAATAATTTATCGTCAATTTGATAATATTTAAAATAAAAAATGCTTGCGTCCGTATAGCAAATACGTTGTTTCTTAAAACGGCTTTTATACTGCAATATCACATAATGATTGACATAAATGAAATAAAAGTATTAGCAATATGAACATGCCTAAAAGTTAAAAGTTATCAGATTCAATTTTGCATCCGACTCTTTTAGAATTATAAATATGAAAACTTGCTCCTTATTGTATAATTCTGTTTAACTATTCTCTATTTAAATTCTATACTGCAATAAAACAAAAACTTGTGGGTTGTTTATTCCACAAATAATAAAGAACAGCGTAGTGACTAAATTCAATCCTATTTTCACAATGTGTTTACATATTTTGTTTACGAGTAAGTTTTTATCGCCAGAAATTTCCCCGAAAAAATATACATAACAGAAATTTTAATATAATCGTTTGAGACGTTTGTCAATTATACCAAGATATAAATTCTTTGAATTAGAAATAATCTGGCGCAATAATGAGAAGTTGAAGAGGGCAGCACCGCCTATGCTTGCCCTTCTTTCCCCTCGACGCACTTGGTCCACAACCGTACGAGTTACACATATCCCCATAACGTTGTTCCTCTGCCCATATTTATTTCCTCTATGCTTTTATCTTTGTTCATATAAAGTGCCGGGAACGTTCAACGGATTTTATTCGCAGTCCGGCCTCGAGTGCGACGGATAGTACGGGCTCAACCAACAGCGCGGTAATCGGGGGCTACCGCCATCCCACCCTCCAGAGTCTGTGTATTGGGGGGCACAGGCCTGGCCCATTTCCACCGCCAACGGGGCGACTTGAGGTCGCACTGCTACATCATCCCACCCGACCGTCGGTCTTCAGGAATTGGGGAGCTTGAGGACCGCGACCGTCACACTTCCAACCCAACCCAAGATGCAGTAGATGGATCAACGGCCGCTCCACCACCAACCGGTGCCTGCGTAGAGGTGCGTAGGCCCGGCCACCATCACTCACTCATCTCAGCCTCTTCCGACCGGCCCGGGTTGCTACCGGGCCGCGACCAACCCAATTCCTTTCCCACCCAAACCCTTGAGCCCGAGGCTCCTCAAGGTACCAACTCCACTGTGCCCGGAAATTCGTCGCCTATCCGCTACACTTCCCGCCAATAACTTCGCGCCAATAACTTCCCGCCAAATAACTTCCCGCCAATAATTCCCGGCACACCACACCCATCCCAACTCCTCCACGCCGCATTCCGCAATCATCCGCCACACTGTTCTCACTAGGGTTTTCCGTGGTTTCCCTAGTGGTGAAGGCAAATGCCGGAACAGTTTCTGCACCAGTCCACGGCACACTATACACACCTAGACACCCACACATCACCACTCTAACATATACACACTCTCACACCCCTCACTACACAATACCAACACCGTTCTGAAAAGAACCGCCGCATCGTGTTACCACAATCGTCGTCACTGTGTGACGGCTCGCTGGCTGTCCTTGGGCATTCCACCTGAACATGGGTCATCAACATCGGCGGGGATCCTAGAGGACCCTGCTTCCGGCCTGCTCCAGCGTCGCCACCAGACCATCATCGCCGTTGACGGGCGTGTGGACTGCTTGGTGCCTGACATGATGTCGACGACTATCTGCTTTTCCAAATTTACCAGCCATAGAGGAATTAAGTTTCCTAAATGGCAGCCACCTAAATGATGGCATTTGCGTTGATTCTCTTTCTCTCTCTCAAAAATAATAGGCATCGCAGTGGCTTAATTGAGATTCGATCAAACTATTACTATTATTTATGTTATATTTGTATTATTTGGCTCATTTCGTTCGTTCTTGTGGTTGAATACAGGATCACATGGTACAATTATAGTATCATTCAACACTGAAGTCGTTGTATCAGAATTTGTGCAATGAGGTTCTATAAAATTTCTACACTCTTCGACCCATCGTGTTTTTGCTTAGCATTGGTAAGATGCCTTCCTATTCCTTAGCATAAGGCGTTAAATTCAAACTTATGATGTTTGTAAATTTATTATTTACGGGTATTTTCACAGATTTACCGTGTTTTGGCTTAGTATTTATGTAGAATACATGGTTTTGTATAATAGTATCATGCTAACTTAATTCCTGCAATTTTTCGAGTTGCCGTTAGGAGGGAAGTGTAAAACCTGGCTAGATCTCTACACCTAGACAATTATTAGTTTACCTTGAGTTAGAAAAGGCTTAGTTTAGTTTTTCTTAATATATGTGGACGTGCGTAGATGCAACTGTATAATTCGTCTCTCCTCTTCTGACCAGTAAACATGCTAGGATGTGCATCTTTTACAGCTGTTTATTAATTGGAAAAAAAAAAACTAGCTAGAGTAAACTGTACTATTGCTGATGCGGTTGCTCTCTCGATTTCTATACATTTTTTGATATTTTAGCATATAACTTTCTAAAAAAATTACAACTCTACTAAATAAATAAAATAAAAATAGAAAATCTTTTAACAATGATTCTATTTGCAAACACGTCCACGGTCTACCTTTTGATATTTAAAACAGGCGTGAAAACTTTACAAATTAGATTTTTCTTTAATAAAAAGCTTATGAAGAAAAATATGCCAAAAAATAATATGAGTTACAAAAGTACGATATTATGCTTTGAATATTGAACGGATTATTTTTCTCGAATTCATAACGAGCCCTGTTTTTTCTTTTAGTCGAATGAAGGTAGAAACTAGATTCGCGAGTTTATTTAAAAAAATACTTCCATCTGAGTATTCCTTGGAAAAAAATTCTATGTTAGTTTAAATTTATGCCAATTTCGAGTCTTTTGTTTTATTCATGATAATAACAAACTTCATCACCACACCGTTCACATTTCTATGAAGAGGGATGTTTTGCGGATGGTTGTATGTGTATGTACCCAACCCTGTTTAAGGAAATTAACGTAAAAGCGAAGTAGCTCGATTCTGTAAATGTGTTTTTGGTGGTTGATCATTGTTTGCCTTTACGGTTGGCACCAAAAGAGCAAAAAGGAATTCGTATGTGTTATGTTGTATAAACAGAGAAGTCGTCGAGGATAATTAACCACAATAATGGGTTTTGTGAAATGGTTTAGAAAATTAGATGTCAAATGCAGAACGGTAACGGAAAACCGGCGTGCCGAATTTCATAAAACCTATTTAAAAGTCGATTCATACGTATTTGTATTTACAAATCGTATACGATCGTAACGGAGGATGGTTTAATCTATGGTAAGCCTCTTATCCGTTATCGAGTAAGAACACTGTTGCTTGCGGGGTTTAATTATGTTAATAAATGTAGGTCCACGTCCATGCAGTAATCGATGTAAGGCAAAACCCAATCGCACCTCGACGTCGTTTATTTGCGGTAAAATACCGCTGGGGAATAAAACCGAACAGGATTCTTTCCACTCATACATACCGCATTGCAGGTAATAAAAATACAACAACCAAGAAGGTAAATGTGCGACGGGATTTTTTTCTAAAACCTGCAATAAAGGAGAATAGTAGACGCGTCCGGAATTAATAAAATTTGATTGATATGAAGTATAAAAATGTCTTCTATGTGATGAACATATTGACGCCTCCCGAAGATACGCCAAAGTCGAAATCAATACCTTACCGAAGTTTTTCTGAAGTATACGCAATTCCATCGCTCGATTCCTAAATTATGAAGAAGAAATTAATTTAATAAAAAAGTTTTAAATAAAAATTGTTAAAGACCTGCAATATCGTCGAGAAAAATAATAAAAAGTAAAGAAGGAATATTGATGCCAAAAATTGTTTCAATAATAAAGTAATAAATTTGTTGCACTAAACTAAACAATGAAATAAAACACGCCGCATTCAGCAGGGAAACTTTCATAATTTCCTGAAAAAATGACATTTGGATATAAACTAGCAACGTAGAAAATATTATGTTGCTGCACCACTAATAAATAATTCATAACCATTTTTAAAAATCATATACCTCCTACGTAGTCTCGGCAGGGTTGAAACTTTGTTTCCGCCATGAGGTATTGTGCATAATAATAACTTAACCGTAACTTAATCTAAATAAAACATGTTTTCTTTAAAATTTGTCATTCTTCTACTTAAAATCCTTGGCACGTTGGTTGCAGCTGAAAACCAAGATACAAAGGGGATGTATTTTCTAAAGATGTGTTGTTCGACACGTTTTTTCTTTTTTGAAAGATCAAGTTTGTGGTGGATGAGAAATGAAAATTCTCTAGAAAATGGAGAAACAAATCTTGTAGAGATTTCGATATTTGATTATTTATTGTAGCATATTTAGGAAAAAAACAAGAGATATAGCATTTGTTTTACTTTTTTTTTCAGTAAACTTAACATAGGCTAACGATTTGAAAGATTTACGTGCACAGTATGCAGTAAATTAGAATAGAAATGGGAGTAATTAAAAGAAGATAAAGTAATAAATGACAACTGTCTATTTTCGTATTTCCTGGATAAATGAAATTTCTATTCTACTTCTGCACGTCTTCATGTTATTTCTTTGTGGTACTTGACGAAATGATAAAATCTCTACATCACGTCCTTCAAATAAAAACCCTAAGCCATTTTCTTTCTCACTTCAGTTTTCTGTTACTTGTCCGCATGTCACTAATGAAACCACATATGGAAAGCACCTAGTATGAACAAACCCTAAACACATTTAACGTTAGCCATAATATACTATTAATTATTAAACAGATAATCAGAATACGCAAGCGACACGGTCGCATACTCTTTATAAAACTTGCAGTTAATTAACTAAATTTATTTAAGTATGTTAATTAGTCGAAAGTAGTACTGTATATATGTAGCTGAATGCTATCTCTTGCTAACGTATTATTAGCGAAGCTTGCTGCAGAATTATAAAGCCTGGAAAAATATACGAAGTTAATTTAATGTGGTTTTCATCCTCTTTTGCTGCTAATATTCTATCTGAAGAACAAAGAGTATTTTATATAGAAATGTCATTAATATATTGATGTAATATTGGAAGATAAAAACTTTAAAATTAAATTCTAATTTAGATTCAAAATTTCATTTGCAACCACATAATAAAAATTTTTAT
Source organism: Ignelater luminosus (assembly GCA_011009095.1). Classification (NCBI taxonomy): domain Eukaryota; kingdom Metazoa; phylum Arthropoda; class Insecta; order Coleoptera; family Elateridae; genus Ignelater; species Ignelater luminosus. Next base: position 2,900 of record VTPC01085239.1, on the reverse strand, counting down.
TTAGAAAGAAAATGATTAAACTCCTAAATTCTTATTCGATTTTCATTTTCTGTTTTTGAACATTTAGTTCGGACTGTTTATCACTTCTTTTCGGTTTTATATTTTCTGAAGTTTTACATTGCACTGTTATTTACTTTTTGATCTCTATAATATTTAGTAAACAATCTATTATCGTTATTGTTTACTCAAAACTAAACTACGATAGTTAAAATATTGTTTATAAACAAGATCTTTCTAAAACTGAAGATGTTCTAAATTAAGTCACGTTCTACTTAAAAATAGTTCTTCTGATAAAAAACTTTGCTCATACTTTGTGGTCATATAAAAAGTGTTTATAAAAGTTCCCGAGTCCAATTTACTATACAATCTAATTTTGATGTGCCGCCTTGTTGATTTATCTCAATAACTAATACGTATTTGTTTTCTGTCATTTGTCAATTGCAAATGTCATTAACCTGCATTTAGCAATTTAGTTAATCTTGTGCTGAGATTTGTTGTATTGTTCCACATTGTTTCTCTCTAATTACGCTTATTGTACGAAAAAGTCTTTTTCAAGACTAAAGTTGTTCTTGTGCTGTGTCTGCGTAATCAGAGTAAGACTCTTATATACTGTAAACATTAAAAAATATAAATGAAATTAATTTTCAGCAACATTGTAAACAATGGTCTATACTGTTCAACAAGACACATTTATCGTTATGTCTTATTACCGGAATGGTGTAGTTTAGGAGGGAAATTGGACATATTCTATTCAAGCTTGCAAAGATGAATTTAGAATTTGATTTCTTGATGTTAATGGTCCGGACAACGCTTTAGTAACTCACATTGAAGATGTAGTTAGTGGATTTGCTAGAATAGGATCTGTTGAGAAGGGTAAATCTTCAGGAAGACCTGCCGTGAGTGCTGAAGCTATCGAAGAAGTGAGACAAGTAATCGAAGAAAATTCACAAACCTCACTTCACAGAATTTCACTTCAAACGAAGTACATTTTAGAGAATTGTTAAAAAGCAACTGAAGTTATATCTTTACAAAATAACGACTGTGCAAGAACTTACACCAGCAGATTATGGTAATCGAAGAGAATATTGTACATGGTTTGAGAATAATATGAACGACGATTTGCTGGATTTGTCTTTTTACTCCGATGAGGCCTGGTTCCATTTATTTAATTTAATTTAATCTTTGCTCTTTTATGTTATTTGTGATTGTATTACTATTTATGTTGTTTTTTGATGTTGGTGTGAGCATATGCATAAACTTTATTAAGAAACTGCAGACCATATTTTTTTCATTTTGTAATTATTTTTCTTTATTCTTAGCTATTGACATCGAGAAGAATGTGTTCTTTAGTTGCATTTCTTCACATTAATTTTTTAAAAAAAACATAAGATTAAGCAACCATGTGTCATGATATTAAAAATGTAGTGATATTTGGAAATGATATAAAAACGAAAATAAGGACCCTGATATAAAGAACTCTCCATACTATTACACATGATAACAACGATGCAATGCGTGTAACGTGACAAACATTCTAATACACATTCTGTTTTTCAAAAAACCGCAAATGCAGCTGCAAGATTAATTTCACAGTCCACTGGACTCAGGAACTTTTATAAACACTTTGTATAAAAAATAAATAAAAGTAAAAAATAATTGCTATTACAATAAGGATGTTAATTCCTTCCTTTTGACCTGTAGGTGGTGCAGTTTGGGCAAAGTTTCACATTATTCCCGACAATACATTAAAAATGAATGCCGCCCTAATACTGATATCTGAGAGATACCACGTCTTAAGGTTTAAATAACTAAGGTGAATAAGGCAATTCGTCTAGATTTTATTTAACTGACTAAATTCTATTGTACTTGATCAAGAAGGAATCTAAATCAATTCAGTATATAACATTCACTTATAGAAATATGCTTACTAGCATTGCTGTATAAGCGACAAATTGCTAAATATTCTAAAAATGCTTTTCATTGAAACAGCCAATTTAATTTCGATTGTGCATTTCTTATTGTTGTTCAAACAACAACACTAATGTGCGACGCAAAAAACAGTTACGCAGAGACAATTAAAAAGCGCGTTTATCTTGTGAGTTAGTCAAAGCTCGCAGCGGTATTTTTGTTTGGCGAACCTTCATTAGTTTTTATAATTAAAATGTGTTAACATGGCAGCTATCAGCAAAGTTACTAAAGAAGTTCAAATCACCAACGCCGTTCTCTTTTTATCTAAATCTTTATTGAAATCTTGCGCGACCTTATTTGTAATAATTCGTAAACTGACAACGATGTTTTCATTGTTTGGCTATAAAGGAAAATGTCCTTCGTGTTCTGATTGTTCTCTGGTATCGTCCTGTTTGCTTGATGACAACACCAAGTGATTTTTAGAAAAAAAAATTGTTACACAAAAAACCAGCTTTACTTGATCAACAAAATCTGTTAAGTTAATAATCTGAAGTCTCTACAAAAGGATGAGAGCAATGAGAACTAAACCAACTTTTCAATTTTAATATATGTGTCGTTATGTCGTTTGCTCAGTTATTAAATTTGTTTTAAATTCATTTAAGATTACCTGATGTTTTTAAAACCTATTAATTATTTTTTTGATTAGATTTTTCTTTAAAAATTAAGTTTATTTAACTTAAAGCCGATTTCCGGCTAAGTTTGCAAAGTAACGTTAAAATTAAGAAATTATTGTAGGACCGTTTGCATGCAATTTATTAAATTTTGAGAAAAGGCAAAAAATTGACCTTTTACTGGAATTTGGCTATTTACTTTTCTAAAAAAGAATGTTCTTACAAGTACCGTTTCTGGACGTCTTGGTTCAAAGAGCCACGCAGGTAGATACCAGTATTACGACTCCAACCATCACAAAAGTGTGAAAATGTTTGTTGCAA
>VTPC01085234.1:0-20090 GCA_011009095.1 Ignelater luminosus | reverse complement strand
ACAATCGTCAACAGTTGATGGAGACCCAGGAAGTGCAACATAAAAGAATAACGTACTTAAAGCAATTGAAGAAATATAAAGACGATGGTCCTCCAACAATATATATGGATAAGACATATATATCCACAGCTTTCATTCACAGCCTATGGAATGGTCTGATGGTAGTGAAAAAAGAATCAAACGTCCTACACCATGTCAGCGGTGCTACAGGATTTATGCCTACTGCCCTTTAAATATTTAAATCTAGTAAGTAACAACACTATGAAAAAAGTCATTACAGTTTTTAATACATTTGCTTACAGGAGCTAAAACTGGCGACTTCCATGATGACATTAATTCTGTCAACCTTATGAAGTGGGTAAAAGAAACACTAACTCCCAACTTGCCAATCAAATCTATTCTCGCATCCATAATGCACTATACCGTAATGTATAGTCAGAGCAACTCTCCACTATACAAATATAAAAGGCAGATGCGTTCACATGACTGGCAAAACAAAACATACCAGATGACAGCAGTATGACCAAGGCAGAGCTCTATGAAATTATTAAACAACATAAGCCCTCTGATTGAAAATATGTGCTCGATACTATGCTATATCAGCACGGCCATGGTATTCTGCGATTACCACCCGGAGTTAAATTCTACTGAAAAGATGTGGGGAGTAGTTGAAAACTAGGTTGCTGCTAACAATACCACTTTTGAATTAAAATATGTGGCGAGATGAAATGTTGAAAAATTTGCTGTAGTAGCAGCAGAAGAATGGACATCTGTTTGCAGTCATTCCAACAAAGTAGCTTTAGAATATATGAATGCTCTAAATTCTACAGTAAATCTTATAGTGAATTGAGTGACACAATAGCCAAGTAAACAGTTTTACATATTAAACACAGAACCAAAACAACAATTACATAAAAAGATCAAACTACAAATCTTTACAACAATCAAATTAAAAAGCTTAGAAAATCTAACTATCAAATTAAGTGTTCGAACTGCGACCCATATACTTCTTGGATAAACCCCGTTTGGCACGTTGCGAAGCATATCTGGGATAATCGCTCGGATTTAGTTTTGGATTTTTTTCTTTTAACATTTTGATAAAATTTGGTTTATTAAAATAGATTTTACTTTTAAGATAATCCCACAAAAAACGTCTAAAAGAGCAAAATAAGGAGACCGAGCCGGCCACTCAGTTGCCCCTCGTCTTCCAATCCAGCGACTTAAAACCACTCCATTCACGATAATGAGGCGGAGGAGTGCTCTATCATGCTGGTATCACAAATTAGTATTAAGAGCATCTGGTTCTTCATTATAAAGAACTAAAACTTTTATTGACGATAATGCCCGCCAAAACATTCAATTTTTCGGAATATTGAGTATGGGTCTCCATCGTCCAGTGTGAGTTCTGGGGTGCCTAATAGCGACAGTTTTGTTTGTTTAGTGCCCCATTAAAACAAAACGTTGCTTCGTCAGGAAGATAAACCGGTTGACAAAATCAGGATCAGCATTACATCTTTCCATCATATTATCACAAAATTGAAGCCTGGGGTCCGGATCATCTTTGTTTAGTTCTTGAACTAAACTCACCTTGTATGAATGCCATTTACGGTTTTTTAAACACTTAGAAATAGACGTTTGACTAACATTATTATTAGCAGCCAGCGCTCGAGTAGTGCTGTGAGGATTTTCTTGCACTTCTAACAGAGTATTTAATTTCATACCTTCTGGCACATTTAGATGTTGTCGAGGATCACACCTAAAATGGCCCCTTTTAAAAAACTGTCTTTCAATCTTGCTTGTTATGGGTGTCTGATCGGGATATGTTGAATAAATTGCAGACGTTTTCTTGAGTGTGTTGCCTATATCCGTATTCCCTCATAATCATAATTTTGATTTTTTGTTTTTCCATTAAATAACGCACAATTTTACATTAGATAACACATGACAACACACAACGATAAAAGGATAGAAAATTGGTACTGTCGGTAAATTGTCAACTACAAAATTTATCGTTTTGTAATATTCGTCAACTGTTTATTTATCTACTTTGATGATTATTGTGTATCAGTATTCTTTTGATTAACCAAGATCTGTGCCGGATTAACGATTTGGAGGCCTATAGGCAGATGAATTTATATTTATGCCTGCGTGCATTTTAACTACTCTAAAATATCATGAAGTTAATCTTTCTTGGACCATTGACGATCGATTACAGTTTTTTATGATTTTCATTTTGGAAAAAGATCTTTTGGCAATGACATTAGTGATTATCATCGTGCGATAAATTTGCAACGCGTAATAACATTTGAAAATGCTGATTGTAGTTTGTGCTCAAGACTTATTTTGTAAGACTGGGATGTGGTACTGCTGTTTTCTTATTGAAGTCTTCAAACTGACAAATGAATTGTTTGAAATGAATCATTTCATCACCAAGTTCAAGTTTGATGACGACATTTTTCTTCTTCGACATTTCTTTCAATAGGCAATTGGCCTCATGAATTGTTCCTGGCTTCTGACTCTTACCTACAGAAATAGTTTGCAAAGCATTTTGAAAACTATTGTAGTCTTTAGATAAGGCTCTTGTCGCGTAGCTCTAACGCTCCACCTTGTGCCGTTTACTTTTTGGGAACTACAGCACGCTTTGTTTGATTACTCTGACTAACTCCATCAAGGCATTGCATTATAACCGCCCAACGATGGGTGGAAGCTGAGAAAAAGTTGTACAATGTTTGAACTAATCTAAATCAAGAAATCGTGCCAATACTACTTTCAACTTCAACGATGTTAGGCGAGTGTGTTGCACACGGAATGTGAATTGCAAGTTTGTTGATATTAGAATTATGGGATTGAAGACTATTGTAGCAGCTTGACATGTTGGCCGAGTTACCAAGAGATCGCCCTCGCATATTGTTAATGTCGAAGATACTTATTTAAGAAATTCAATACGGCTGTGGCCATCTCTTTTCCAGTTTGACTGCCTATATGAATAATTGTAAGAAAACGTTCATTCATTTCTCCATTGCACAATCTAACATATCTCATTACTACAGTTAACTGATCTACTTGAGACATGTCGGGTGTCGAATCAACGCTTAGAGAATAATACTTCGTGTCTTTGATTTCTTCTGCAATAACATTCAAAACCTTTTTCCCCATTATTTCAATCACCTCTTCACAAATTGTGCAAGATAAATAAGACGGCTTACCTCTGCCCTGATTACTATATTTAGTTAAATGAGAACTCAAAAGAGGATCGTACTCCGCAATCAACTCCAAAATCCCCAAGTAGTTGCCACATTATTTGGTGAACCAAGGATTTCTGCATCGCCACGGAAAGCTAATTCACGTGACGAGAGAAACTTGATCACATATACTACACGTCCGCCGTAAAACTTGGATCCAATATTCATGTTCTTTGTTGAACTGAACTTCCAAAGAGCTGTCCATTCATCCCTGTGATCATCTGCTGTTTATTAGTGTCTGTATACACGATCGATAAGCTGCATTGCTGCATGCAATTTCATTCGGTTTGAGGCATTCTTCCAATCCGAAAATTCATCAGCAAATTAAGTACTTTTAAGTTTACGAAAAAGTACTAATAAAAAACATTATACGTTTCCATTTGTCGGAGAGTACTTGGGCCATTCTCATTTAATTTGTGCTTCACTTACATGTTTACGAAAGATCATGGAACAGGTAAACATTCTTTTGTGATCTTGATACTGTCTGGCCAAAGCTGGAAAATCGCCTTCCAAATGTTGACACTCGGCTGGATCTCTTGAACACCAAAACATCCGCACTTTTTCTGTTATGTTTTATCATAATCCCATGTCACTTTGGTACTCTGGTTCAAATTTATCTCTAGTTTGATTATGAAACTGAATTTCCAGCTCTACTTCTATTTCTAGCATTTCAACATTATTCTTTTGAGGTGTTTGTTGAAGTAATGGATTGAGTACCTTATTTCGACCATTTCATTTACATTATATTTAGATGTAGTTTTACCCTCTATAGGTTTCCGAGTAAAACCAAGTTCAAAAAGATTGTGAGTCTTTTTTGTTGTTTTATCTAGCCTTTTAGCTTTTTCATGATTTTTTTTCCTTTTTGTGCACCACTCTGGTACTTCTTTTTTTTTGTACCGACATCTCATTTCTGTAAAAGAGAGAAAGAGATAGATCTCAGTCTAAAATATGCAACCACTAGATTCCTATTTATTTAATTGTATAGGAATCGATGCCAACCAGCTTGTCTACAGTTCGTATTCAATTTTATAGTTCGTACAATTCAAGCAACATGGATTAAAAATTCCCCAAAAAAGTTATCAAACACAAGAATTCAAGATATTGAAAAATGCTGCAAAATATGTAAAACTAAATTGTTACCGTTGTACCGTTCTCAATAAGCAAGCATTGATAGTCTTTAATCCTGGTTTTGACTAATGTAAGTTGTTAAAATCCCTTCGAAGATTAGGGCAAATAGTAGTTAAACAAAGCAACAGACAGTGGCGCAAGTGACACAACTCATCAAGTGATAAACATGTAGAGATGAGTCATACCTCAGCTTGTCAGCTGTTTTTTCTTTTTGCAGAGCGCCAACGCGCGTTTTTAGGTTACCTCCACTCTTTGTGACTAATCGTTGAACTATTACGAATAATGTTATTTTACAGTGAGGCTTTTAAATGCGTCAGGTTCTCTCGGGGCCCTGTTAAAACTTCGGGGTCTCTAGGCAACTGCCTATTTTGCTTAATTGGTAATCTGGCACTGATCAAGATTCATTACAACAACGAATAACTAGATAACACAAAAGTTATCAATAAAGCGACATTTTGGGGACAATATAATTGCTTCTTCCCCCATACCCCTTCATAGTTACACTACTGACATAATCGTATCCGAGGATTTTTTATTTAAAGCGTTCCACGGCAGACGTTGGCACTTTATTTTCAATTCTTTGCAAAAAACTCGATAATGATAAATCAAAGAATTTTCAATCATGAATAATCAAAAATTAGTCATAATAATTTGGAATATCTAAATGTTTTATGAGCTTCTTTACATTGTGATTAATATCTTGTTAATAAGTAAATAAAATATATATCTTTATTTAGATCCCGACGTTAAACCCCGTTGATACGCCCACGGCGACGTACATTCGAATCGCTCTTGATAATTTACGCTGCTCTCTCTAAGTAATGCAAGTATACCACTTTCATCTAAGCCGTTAAGGCTGTATGGTCTCTTAAAGATACACAAAACCAATATCTTTTCTGACCGATGATGTGTCTGTGTACTGGCTCTGGATCCTGACAGCATACAAATGAACGAATAGGAGATAATGCCAACATAATAATTTAATCATTAATTACTGATTATTTTTAAAGGTTAATCAAATTATTGTAAGACTATGTTTATGACTAAAGCTGTGAATATATGCAGAATCCATATCTTTAAGTCTTGACTACAAATAATTAAATTCTAGACTATAAATGAAATCGAGAGGAATAAATTTAAATTTTAAAATCTAACTGGGAATTATGAAGGTTTTATGTATTGCATTTTGCATGTATTTACAGCTTTAATTATTACTACTTTCAGTCGATATTTTTATTATATATGCCTTCTTCGGGACGGATTCTCCCTGGCCAACCTACTGTTTTTATTGCTGTTTGATTTCTGGTATATAACGGTGAATCCAAGTTTTGTCCATAATCACAAATCTCGTAATGAAATCAACTGGATTTTACTTTAAACAAATGTTAACACTCAGTTGAAGTTTAAGCACGAATGCGTTTTTGTTCTGGAGTGTACAGATGCGTCACCTATCTTGCTGAAAGTTTTTTTAATCCCAACTCCTGGTGCAATATATTGACAACCCGTTAATATGAGATGCCCACAATCTCAACTATTTTACGAACCTTCATTCATTCATTGTCTCGCACCATATCATGAATTATGTCAATGATTTCTAGAGACATCCAAAAACTTACGGTGGAGAACGATGGTAAAGATTTGCCAAGAACAGAATCCAATCTGGTTTTAACTTCTGTGGCTGTTTCGCCTCCCCCTCCCCCAAATAAAAAAATTTAATGACAGCTCCAATTTCGTCTTTCTTGATAATTGAAAAATCACTAAATGCAAGTGCATCAAGGGTTATCAAAAATGAACTAAACGACAGATTAGTTTGATTTTTTTTCTATTGACAATTGATGGGCGATTCCGGAAACTTTTCAATCCAGCCTCGTATGTATGTAATGTGCAATAATAGAGCACATTAAACAGGAAGCTTAGGTAACTCACAGGATGTCATTCAAATGTTCTTATTTTAAAGCTTTTTGCAACACTCTTTCATTCATGTAGATGAAACACCTTGACAAAAAAATTTAAAACAATACAGCGAAATTTTTGACAAAGCATTGTGTATATATCAGTAGACAGATACGCAAGACGAACCATCTAACATGCCATTCGCCATTAATGACAACTGAACGTTCGCGCAGCAGGTCGTTACAGGTCCGACAGGGAAACGGAACACTTGCGAAAAGATTTTTAAAAAAATTTTTTTTTAACTTGCGTTCAAATCTTATTCATAAACACCCAATTTCTTGGTTGAGCCTTCAATTGTTTTAAAAGGTGAGTTTCTCAAGTTCCTTTTTATATTCAAGAATCAATTTGATCACCTTTGTTGTTCTGTCATGTGCAAGCTTTTTTTGTACGTAAGAGTCGAAGGTATCCAATAAGAAAAAAATTTTGTAAAACAAAGCAATCATGGCTATTTATGATAATTTAAAAATGACCAGAATTTGATCCAATCTCCAAAACAAAAGATGATCTAATTGCATCTACACTAATCTTTAATTAGGTTTTTCCTAGCATATATTTAAATATCCTGGCAATTGGTGAATATTTGATATCTTTTGCTAATTTTCAGAAATAATCGCCTTCGGAGATTGTCTGTTTTTACCAAAAAAATGTATGTAAGGGAAAATTGTAGAAAGGTCTAGTAATCTTTATAGTATTCGCAAACGATGGCTTATTTCTTTTCGTTATCGAAAAAGTAATTTTGTTTTATTGTATCTGTAGACATATTCCTAAGTAAAACTAAATCCCTTGATCTCATGTGATATTGAGACAAACAAGGATACAACAATGTCTTTGTAATAAAAGCCAAAGTAATTGCATCCTAGTAGACAAGGTACAAATTCGATTGGTCTCAAATTTGCTTTAAAACAAAATTGAGAGTTCATTATTTTTGTTAGCAGTCTTTAAGTTTTTAGAAGTTTAATAAATCAATGGCAACTTACCTCGTTTAATGATATCATTATCTTACCAAACAATGTAAATGTTTCAAGGTCTAAAATCATGGTTACATAGATATTAGAACTTTCAAGAAGAATTTGAATTATGTTGCATTATATTCCAAAAACTTTATCGTGTTTATCTGCTTCTGATCGATGCATTTTTACTTACCTTTAAAATCAAAGCAGCATGGTTATTGTAAAAGCTTCTGAATGAGGACACTGAACTGGTCAGGATGAAAATAGCACGTTTCGTTAGGTAAAATTTTCATTACCTAAACTCAAACACCTTGCTAATAAAAGTACTTAAGGCTATTCAACAAACATTGATCTTACAATAGACTCTACTCTTCTAGACTAAACCAAAGGTCACTTCGCTTATCAAATCTTCAAAATTCCTTTAAGGAATTCGACATAAATTATGCCATTTTCATCAAAGTCGCTAAGGTTGTACGGTCTCTTAGAGATACACAAAATCGATATTTTTTTCGATCGTTGTACGTAACTGGTTCCTGATAGTGTATGACGCACCTACTAATCTTAGTCATAATGAACGAATAGGAGATAACAGCAACATCATAACTTAACAAACGATATAAGAGGGTAATCATTAGTCACTTACCATTGTTAAAGGTAAACCAAATTTATATAAGGCTATAATCAAAACTATTTTCAGTTGACATTTTTATTATACAAGAAAAAAAGAAAACTAATGCACGTTAAGGTACATTTAGGTATGTCTCAATACTGTTTCATTAGTTCAATAACATCTTTAAATACTAGTTGTACAACATCAATTCCCCATAAAACATCTAAATGGTTAAAACCTTTTATAACCTTCTTTGTTACCAAATTTGATACCTCAGCAGCTGTTCGATCTACGTCCTAAAATGCATGTAAATTATTCAAACAATTCGACATCCAAGTACTTAAGAATACTACCTCTTTATTGCAATACAGATCTTTATCACCATAATACATAGCAAGTGGAGCTGTTATTCTGCTTAGATCATAATCTGGTGGACTCGACTGGCCGTAAATTTCAAGATTCTTTTCTTCTCCATAATCATACTTTCTGAATTTTTCTAGAACAACATATAAAGACTCACATACAGTAAATATAGAAATTCAAACAACTTACTTGACTTAAATAACTGAGCATAATGTAGTCCTTGTACCTTAGAAGCACCCGCAGGAGTATTGGTTGCTATTACCGGAAATTATAAAATGCCTACTTACTGCAATTTGATCTTCGAATATTGCAAAAAAATTAATTAATAGACCTCTCATATGACCAGCATACGCAGCGGGTGCTAAAGTAATAGTTAATCGAACTTTCTTATTGTATTCGGGTTTTGTAGAAGTCAGCGCAAAGAAACTGGTAGTTCCTTGAGAGTGTCCTATATAAAATAGCTTTTCTTGGTTGGTCTGATCGAGGATATGGTCGATTAATTCTGGTAAATCGTATTCTCCTATTTGTTGAAAACTGAAACGATAATTCATTTTTTAAAATGTATATATCGATACTTTTCGAGAAAAGAAAATTTACTCCTTAGAAGATGAATAAACAATTGTTACCTAAACGTCCAATATTCTTTTTTGTCTACATCGGGATCTAACCAAGCGTGCTTCCTAGACCATCGCGTTCCTCGAGTATTTGCTAACCATACATCATAACCTTCATCTGCTAAAATGAACCCTAAACTTCTCTCAGGTCCCATATTGACCCAATCTGCCGAACTGCCCAATACTCCAGGGACAACTAAAACCGCTGGTCGAGTAATATTTCCATTACTATTTCTTCCATGTGGAATTCTGTGTATTTGCAGCATATATCCATCTTCTGTTTGCACAGTATGGTTTTCAAAAGGGTATCGGTACTTTTCTATTAATTGTTTCTTAACAATAATAAGATTGGTAAACTTAAAACACATTATAGAAATTATAAACCTTACCACGTTTAGACATGTGTCTGGAGGAGGACGACGTACTTCGTAATCGTCATATCCGTTTGTAAAAACCACAAGGGCGACAAAGATTATTATCTTAGATAACATGGCAGGTACCTCTATCAACTTTTAACTTTATGAGAAAAACCTAAAAAACAGTAGTATATATAGTATTTGTGTTATCTAAAATTTGTTATCTTCAAGAAGTGTTTAGCTGCAAATTTTACGTTTTTGTTATTACAGTTTCAGAGCCTCACTATGACATTATTTGATGTATAAAATCATAGGTTTGGCATTTTTATACTAAAAGAAGCTTCTTTTAAAATAGAACATTTTTTATTTTTTTCAGAAGATACAGTTTCTAGTTTTCCATAATAACAGCTGCTTCAATAGAACATTAACCAGTGCTGTGTTAATTACAACATTAAATTAGAATTTGTACACATTAATAGGACAAAAGAAATAATTTCAAGGTTGGTGACTATAAAAGTAAATTTTGTTGGTTTAAATTAATTAAATTAGATTTTTAATTCAATACATTTCCTAGCTGAGAGCTTTAAGATTTGAGTCTGCAGAGAAAAGACAAACCATAGGGTAAAAGCTAGTACTGTTGTTGTTTGTAGTGCTTAAGGAAGACTATGGTTTCTTGAGAAAATTGGCTGATTGTTCAATGGTAGTTACGAAGTATGTGAGAAAAGTAATGAGACTGATTTCATACTAACCAAAGTTTTTATTTTTTTTAAACAACAATGTTATCCCCTTCAAAGTAGTTCCCTTTGGCAGCTATACACCGGCGGAGTCGTTCCCACTCTTGGTAGCAGCGCTGGAAGTCTTCACTGGTATGGCTTTTAACTAGTCGGTCACAGTCTTTTAAATGTTCTTCCGAGTTCCGAAATGACGTCCTTTTAGGACATGTTTCAATTTCGCAAAAAGGCAAAAGTCACAAGGACTCAAATCAGGTGAATAGGGGGAATGAGGAACAACAGTAATGCGTTTTGAGGTCAAAAATTCACTGATGGAAATTGCTGTGTGACACGGAGCATTGTCATGATGAAGCATCCACTTGTCTGCAGTGTCTGGTCTCACACGAATCACTCTTTTCCTGAGCTTTTCAAGGACACTTTTATAAAACACTTTGTTGACAGTTTGTCCTGGTGGAACAAATTCTTTGTGCACGATACCCTTACTGTCAAAAAACAAATCAGCATGGTCTTGATCTTTGATTTGCTCATTCGACATTTCTTCGGCCGAGGAGATGACGGAGTGTGCCACTCTTCGCTTTGCCGCTTTGTTTCAGGATCGTACTCAAATATCCAGGATTCATAACCTGTGATCACATAATTGAAGAATTCTTGGTCATTGGCAATCCACTCAAGAAGATCAACGCACACGTTTTTTCGAATGTTCTTCTGTTCAGTTGTGAGGTTTTTCGGCACCATTTTGGCACAAATCTTTCGCATGTTGAAATTGTCTGTCAAAATTTGATGCACGGTGAAAGTGTTTAAATTTAACTGTTCACTCATCATCATTATTGTTAAACGACGATCTGATCTCACAAGAGCCCTCACACGTTCAACGTTTTCGTCAGTTTTTGAAGTTGAAGGTCTCCCTGAGAAGGTTCATCTTCAACGTGTTCTCGGCCGTCCAAAAATGATTTGTGCCAGCGGAAAACTTGTGCTCTTGATAAGCACTGTTCCCCCATAGACCTGTTTCAACTTTTCAAAAGTCACACTCGCGGATTCACCAAGTTTAACACAAAACTTTATTGCACAACGTTGCTCCAAATTCCGATGCTCCATTTCTGTAACACACAACAAAAACACAACTTCACTGATGGCGCTGTCAAAAATAATGTGTTAGCTGTACGGAGTTGTAACTCGGACTGAGGAAGTGGAAGCGATAAACAAACCGGTTTAGCACAGGCCGGTAGACACAACGTTGCCAGATCTCTAGCAGTGTTGCCAGTCTCATTACTTTTCTCACACACGTCGTATTTCTGTTAATGTAAATGTTACAAAAAATATTTACTTTTACCGCAAGGTCAGCGGTTTCTAGATATCAGTAAGATACTAAGCTTAGTATAATCAAATCAGAACGCCTAATCACAATTAAAGTTGCACCAAATTTATTTAGCAAACCAAAATAATAATTAAATAATTAAAAACAAGATGAAATTGATAACGTCTGCTTAAGTGGCCCTATCTACCACCTTTACAAAATACAAAACTAGCAAAGGGTAAGTACTTTGGAAAACATGTCTGCTGAAGTGGTTGCTCGACACCGAACCCTACAAATAATGTATATAAAAATTTATTTCGTTTCGAAATTATAAGATGGAAATTGTATTTGGCATTTTGTATATGTATCTCTGTAGATATTTAATTTTCCCTTCTCGAAAAATGTTATTCGCCTCTAGCAAATTCAAGAATTAAAATATTTGTCCCTTTCTCGCTTCCTCTGCTGCGATTGAATAAAGCTCGAATCTTTTAAAAATTAAATGTATCTCTACTTCATTATTTTATTTTTCTCTATTCCTAGAATTTTGTGGTTAGTGTCGATGCTGCAGACATATAAATCAAGCTTCTTGAAACTATATGCAAATTACCTTTAAGCATTTACTTCAAGTCAAACGAGTAGGAATGGATTAAGTTCTCCACTGTCTGCGTTTGAAAATAAACGTAATTCTGCCGTCTGTAATGTTATTTTAAAATTCGCACTAAATCCGCCCCTGTTTTTCAATTTCGTTCAGATATTTGTTTTCTTGACGCACAATATTTAAACTGTTTCATTAAACGAATGTTTGTTATAATGATATTTTAAAGAATTAATATTTTTGTGGTCTCGGCACCTAGACTCCAGTAGACGTGTCTTTCGTTGATTTCCAATATCAAATTCCCAGAATCATTAGTTGCAATACTGCAGTCATACAGTCTCGGGGAAGTCAAATTTAAACTAGCGAATCTACAAGGAAAATTTTCCATTGTCGCATAAAGAGTATTAATGTCTTAATCTGTTAGGGTGTATATCCGGCTTTTTAACCCCACTTCCGTAAGTACGAACTGCGTGACAAAAAACGCAGAGGTTAGGCATTACGTGGATAGCTGTTGACTTGAACCAACGTGTGATAATTTTCGACGTTTACCTCTACATCCCCTAATTGTATTCAAACCAAATTAAGTGAAGCGACCCTCTTAGAAAAGAGAGATCGGACTGGAGAAATCGTAATTTCTTCGTGTCAGAGACGCGCAATAGTCGCGGAAGAAAGTGGTTTGTTTGCCAACAGCAAGGCTTATAAATTTCGTTATCGTGGGGGATGTATAACCCAAATATAATTACGCTGGTGTCCTCCAGGAAGCAGAAATTGTAGAGGGTAGGAACGCAACCATTTTGGCCCCGTTGGTGTAGCATCTGTGTGTATACTACATTTTGGAAGCTCCGCAAAATTTTAATAGTGCTTGAGACTCAGTGATTTTCGTTTATAAAATTGTGTGTAAACGCCTGGATTTTGTTCTTATGTTTTTTTGCGATTAACGTAAAATAAGTGGTTGTTCTTCGAAATTAAAGTTTTCTCAATTATTGGATCTAGCTGCCTTTCGTCGGAAAACAGAGGTCTGCACATAGCTTCTGGAAGAAAAAATTCCTGTATGAGTAAGAAAGAAAACCTGCTATGTTTTATTATATGATATGTTTAAAGACTAGGAGAACGTCGAACTTTGTAAAATATTTTATACGAAAACTTTGCTTAGACAGGATCAGTTTCGTATTGTTTTATTGAATCATAATTTTTTTTAAGTAACTTTTTTTTAACTAATTTGTAACTGGAACGTTCCCAGGTAATTTTAGCTAGTGTTTGATAAATTGTTGCAACAAAATTACTAACTTGGCAATCATTTCTTTGTTCTTAAATGTAAAGTTCAGTTGCCAATATTTAACAATTTATGGTCAAGTTTACCTTAGTCGGGTTAATTAATATTTGAATTTTGATCTTTTGTGTTCTATTTTAAAATTTTAACGTAACAGAATCATTTCGCTTTGTTTATTGTAATAATTTGTTTTTCTTATAGTTTGTTTCTGTTTTTATTATTTTATCGACTCTGTTCTCCAAACAGAAATTAATTTATGCCTCTTATTGATATTCTTTTGTAGTGTTATTTTGTTACTGTTTTTTTGTATTTTTGTTTGTGTGTGTTTGACTCATTTTTTTTTATTATCATTATTGTTTTAATAAATGTAAGTAAGGTCGACTTTTTGTATTTTTGTTTTTGTAAGTGGATCTCTGGTCCAGGCGAAGTAGCTTAATTTCATTATTTTGTTCTTTTGACTATCAAAAAGCACGTAGTGTATATTCCAAATTTCAATTATAGACTAGATATCTTTGCTCAAGAGAGAAGTAAATATTGAATTGGCATTTCTCTCTTGTATCGTTTTAAAAGAAGGAAGTCTTCAGAGGTCTTCCTTAGCAAAATTAAGTAAGACAAATCAAGTGCTTATACAGTGTTTATTTTGTGTATTGAGTCTCATTAGTGAAACGTCAGAGCGAGTTTTAATAAAGCTTCCACGAGGTAAGTTACACACAGGGTGAGGTTTCGTAAGAGGCCTATATACAGGGTGTCGGATTCACGAGTAGTCGCGTGACCGACCATCAGAACCCTTCGATCTACGACTGCTGGCGCCCTCTTTTACGACCATCTATTAGTTTAATAAGAGTTTTGGAAAACGGCGAGCTTCTCTTTGTGAGAGATTAGCCAAGTTTATTTGAGAATCCACCCCATCTGCGGCATGAGCTAAGGGATTTAACATCTACCATTGGTCTGGACGGAACTTGTGCATACTTTTGAGCATTTTCCCGTTACACGTCATCACCGCAAATCATTTTAT
This sequence comes from Ignelater luminosus, assembly GCA_011009095.1. Lineage (NCBI taxonomy): Eukaryota > Metazoa > Arthropoda > Insecta > Coleoptera > Elateridae > Ignelater > Ignelater luminosus. The sequence goes on along the minus strand of VTPC01085234.1, from coordinate 5,969 downwards.
CGAGGGGAAAGGACGCTGCAAGATAGCGTCAAACTAACGCCTCTTCTTGCTTGATATTTTTCAAAACGTCTAGTTCGAGCTTTCAACAAGAACGCGTTACGTTTCTTTCGTTCTCTAATACCTTTTTCTTTCCGTTGGGAATTTCTAAAGTCCCAAGTTCCAATCCTTTGGATAGAGTTATCTAGGTTTCGTTGTTTAACCTGATCAGATTGTAGTACTTCGGAATGCTTCTTCTTCAGTGCATCGAACACAAAGATTTATCCTGGATATCAGGAGGATATCGTCAGTGTATCGTTATTTTTTTTAAATCTCGGTCCCGTTACTGGATTGTACAATCTCCATAAGGTGTCGTCGTTATAATTCTTGGAAACAAACTTTCCGTATCGTTTCGTCAAGTACATCTGTACATATCTATACATAGTTTTGGAATCCCCACAGTTGTTTGACCCAGTTTTGGTTGTGCTTCGTCGACCAGTGCGTGCGTCGGAGTCTACCACAGCAGCTTTGTATACAGTTGTAGTGAGTTTAAAACCCAATGTTATATTTGTGCAAGTGTTTGCATCCATCTACGTGATTATGTAATCACCGCAAAGCGTATTTGGATTTAATTATTCCATATTAGAGTCACAAATTTAGCTGTTAGTTTATTTTATTTTATAAATATTTTCTAATCTATCAAAAATTTATAACCGTTTTTAAGAAGAACACTCTGCGCGTTTCATACTAAAGATTTGCGAAAGTGAGTTGCGACGTTATTGTAAACCTCGCAAGAATTTATTGTTATTTATTCAACTTACGATATAAGTAAATAATATTGCTGTAGTTTAGATTATGAAAAACCTAGTGGTTATATTCTAAATTCAATGAAACTACTGAGTCCGTTAAACGATATTTACTTAGCAACGGACCAGCTGTTCGCTTATCGAAATGTTTGTGTTTGAAAGTTTATTTTTTATTAATATTAAACAGAAAACGAATGCTGATGTTGTATTCGTAATCGTTGTAATATCATTTTATTATTTCATATCAGGATTTATAAATATTGTAACAGATTGATAAATAGGATTTGTTATTTGAGTCTAACTAACTTAACGAGCTCACATATCGTATTATTAAAGCTACTTGAAATATAGGTCAATAGGTAACCGACACTTCTGGTCTGAAGCGCACATTACTTGTATATAGCAATTCATGGCTTTTCTTTCTTATGTTAATTTATTTGTTTGTATTTACATTTGTAACCAAAACTTATTGTTTCCTGATTGCTTTGTTTTGTGGCTGCTTTCGTTTCGCTATTGCGAATTTGCATATACGTTCACTGAATATTACGTGTAATAATATATGTTTTGTTGTGATTCTAGTTGTTGTTTGTTTGTGGCAACACACGTGATAGGGTCTGTTTCAGGAAGCATAAGGCTCTTGAAAAATTGCTATGGGACTTCGACTGCGCACACTGGAGACAAACAAATGTTTTTTTTAGTCAGTATTGTGTGATCGATTAGCTGCCGCACTAGAACCCTATTGTTTATCCTGTAGACCGGAGAAGTTGGTTAGTCTTAGGATCAGCTGTTCATTTATATCGGTCAAACTTAACTAAGACTGGTACCCTCTCAAATGGCAACCCTTTCGTTACCGTTCTCTGCCGTTAGGCCTCTTTATGACCCCGGCCTAATCTCTGATAAAACCGAGCAAGTCGTTTCTTAAGGCATACCGATATCATTTTATGCTACATCATTTCTCAGGCTCACAAAACCATTTTTACACGTAACATAATGCTGGCTAATTGGATGACAAGCTGTAGGACTTTTACGACAAAACTACTTTTGCGAGAAGTTTTCATTAAACTACTGTCAAACGCTAGCAGCATAATGGTGCACTATCTTGTTTCTCCCATATATCTCGACGGACCAACAAAGTAACATTGTCGAGTGTATTAAAAACACATTAGTTAGAAACAATAGGTACCGTAGTTTGGTGCTAAATTGATAGTTTTATTTTTTATTTTGAGCGTAGAATTTTACTCGTTAGTTAAATTTTCATGTAAAATTAGTATTCCTATTGTCTTCGTATTTTAAATAGATTTCCACACACAGAACATTAACATAAGTCGAAATATTTGCAATATAGAAGAAAAATAAACTGAACAATTTCATACCTTGTTTGGGGCGAATTTGATCATGCTTGTTTTATAACACATAAATATTGCAGAAGAGATAGGATATTGATCAATCTGACCCCGGTTTAAATATGTTAGTTGGTTTAGGAAATATTCTGCTGAGAACTAGTCGGGGTCAAATTGATCACTAGTGTGAAATTGATCAATTCTTAAGCGCTTTTTGATTACTACAAAAGAGACTTTTATATGCAAAATTTGCTTTATATTAACACAAAGAACGAATACATATTACGTAATACAGAAAAAGGCACTCTTACATCTTATACATTAACAGAAACAAATATTAATCAGTATTGGAAACTCAGTGAAACATTATATCTCTTTTACATCAATATTATTTTTGAATGTGTAAATATCTTCACCATCACAGTTTTTTAAATCAGGATTTGGAAGAACAGCTATAATATCACCATTTCCAATTATAAATTCGTCATTCTTTACAGCTTTGAATATATTTCGTGTGCTATTTACAGACTTTATACCCAGTACTACAATTCCTTCATCTGTTGATTCTTCAATTATTGCAACATACCTATATGTTGTCTTTTTTCTACTTCCTCCCAGTACTTTAACCAACAAATATGTTCCTTTTTCTAAATTCTTATTTGCTGAATAATATTCAGATTCGTCTCCGGTTTCTTCAGTAAGCTCGTAGTCAGAATCGTCGTGTAGTTGTAGTTCTGTTTCATCTTCTGAAGTTGATTCATTAGGAGCGGTTACACTTCTACCTGGCTCTACTTCAAGTCTTTGTCTTTTAATGTTCCGTCTTGAAGGTGTAGCCGTGAATCTTTGTTGTTGTAAGAAGTTTACTAAAACATTGTTAACAGAATTATTGTCAATGTTATCTTCTCCTGGAATCTTATTTAAAACTCGTTTTGGATCTAAAGGTACGATTCCAGTGGCTTTAAAAGAAGCGATTAAATCTTTTTTAATGGCGAAGGTACCACTTTCCCCTTTTTTATCCATTTCAGTTAGAGAGCTAGCTAGTAATTGACCAAAATCTTTTTTATCGTTTGATGTATAAGACGGATGTGACTGCTTCCATCTACATAAAGTTGACCTCCACGATGTCTTAAATGCTCTAAAAAAACCCCACATCTAAAGGTTGTGTTAGATGTGTAGAGTTTTTTGGTAAACAAACAAAGACAATATTGTTCTCTTCACATAACCGCAACACCTCATTGGTAAAATGGGATTATAAATTATCACCCAGCAAAACTTTTCTACCTTCTAGTTCTTTTGCATGAGGTAGAAAACATAAAGTGAACCAGTCACTAAATGTTTGGGCGTCTATCCATCCATGATGTGTGCGATTATATCTAGACCCTAATGCACAACATCTTTTGTTGCAGCAAGGACGCCCTTTGGGGCCGTTCTCCGTCCACTGAACCCACAGCTTTTCAGATTTATAAATAACGCATGGAGGTAACAAATCGCCTCATGCTGACCCACACATCATTACAGAGTTAGCGCTTTTCGTAAAATTACAAATTCTTTCTGGGTATTTAGTACCACGCCGAAAGAGCATCTTTTTATTCCCTGGGTTGTCTTGCAAATTTGTCTCGTCGTAATTAAATATGTTGCACGGTGGAACATCTTGCAATGTTTTACGTAAGTTGTTAAAGTAATCAGTTATAGTTTTTTTAGAAACAGAAGCTCGAGAACGTTTAATATTGGCAGCAAGTTTCTTTACAATTGCATTATTATGTCGTTTAATTAGTGAATACACCCAATCATTTCCTGGCAAATTATTTTTAAATGACGTAATAGTACGGCCCTGACTATCCAAATAATTTTTTGCTAATTGCGTTAGATCGACTGTTTCTAACGGAAATCCCCATTCGCCACAAGTACTTGCAGCAGAAAGAAAAGCTTTTTTCGTTAAATGTAAAGACAGTTTGTCCTCCATTTTTTCTTATATGACGTCCATGGTACTTATTGTGTAGTGTACCATACGATATTTTGTATTCTCTAGCAGTTTTACGCAAACTCCAACCGCTTTCAATTACTTTTGATGAGGCCTGCTCGACATTCTCGCTACTGTAGTCTTTGTATTTTCTGGCACCTACTTTTCTCTTATATACACGTACCATTGTATTTACATTAGTCTAAAATAAAAAACAAATAGATACAGCAATAGAAACAACAATCAGCTAAGTAAAAAATGATGGGGCCAAATTGATCAGTGATCAATCTCACCCCTCATGTGTGATCTATTTGACCCCGCCATCTTAGTCGCAAAATTCCCGCCAATGTGTAAAGTTTTCCGCTTTTATAATCTACTATTCGGGTTAACGATAGATCAACTAAAACGTATATTTTGCGAAAATTACAAAAAATATACTCAAATAATACTTACCAATGAAAGTTCTTAAGTATGCAAAAGGTGTCAATTTCACATTATAAATTTCTAATTCTTGTTTTACAGAAATAATTGACAAAAGGATCGATACAATAATGCACGTCTCACAACTGAACCTTCACTCATTGAATGTAATAAACGCAAGCGCAAACAAAAGGGTAATTATGGTATTGTATTTGAAAATACTTGGCGGGGAACTAGTGATCAATTTCGCCTCCGGAAATCAAATTCGCCCCAAACTACGGTAGTTTTCAGCAGTTAACCTATTAGGTACTATGAAGGGACTAATCATTTCATTTTCAACTGTTTCCGCCCAACGTTTACTCAAAAGCGAACTTAAAAATTGCTTTTCCGGAAGACATTTTATATAATGGTAGTCCATCTGAACACAATACATTGCTTACAAATGCAGGGCTTCTTTTGTGTTAGTAGAAGAGCCATTCACGAAAAGTCGCGCGTTTTTCAAAATCTATCTCCATGTGATGCTGAGTTTTGTGGTAAGGATAGACCCTATCTTCTTTCGAAATTTTGTATGCAGTTGTTTTTGATACGAACACAACTCGAGAAATAACTAGAAACACCATTACTGGGATCGTTTCCTGCAATATCCAGAACGTCTTCTGAATTGGCATTTCTTACTTTTACGTTATTTTAAAAATCTTATGACATTCCTTATCAAATTCTGAAAATATCTAGTTTCGTTTATCAAATTTTTTTATCCCAAGCATTTTTTTAAAATCTTATTACTAAGTGAAATCTTTTGTTAATTCAGATGTGTTTACGAAACCCTTTTGTTGAAATCGTCCTTTTTAATTCCGTTTGGATATTGGTTATTATATTTCACACGTGCGATTCCTAGAATTTCGTCGCCGCAGTCCCAAGATTAGTCCGTTTCAACCTAAATTAATTTACGCGTTAATTGTTTATCGTATTTTGGGATGCATTTTATTCATACATAGTTGTTGTTTGTATCTGTCTTTCATTTCTTCATTCGACACATTTCGATAGGATGTGGACTGAGATTGAGCTAAGCGTACGCGTTAGTGAGTAACTAGATAATCTTGGACCAGGACGAAGTAAAAAGGGGTTCTAATTAAACTCATCTTCGTGATCGAACGTTCTATGTTTGGAAATTCACGAGAAACTGATTCTGTGAATTTAGAATTGCTCTAGTTCTTGAGCGATTTAAACAGAGCTTTTGTGAGTGCCAAGGAAGATTCCTTATAATTATCGTATCGTAGGTTGATTTTGGATATTAACCGCACCTAGTTCAGCGAAACGTTGGAACCGTAAATATTGTAATGAATCCCATGGTTTTTGTGTTGTAGAATTATCGACATTTCGGGTCATCGAATTCTTCGTCCATTTTTTTTGTTAATGTAATGAATACCGTCTAGTGACTATCTGTATCAATATTATTGTGTCATCGAT
>VTPC01085233.1:0-13696 GCA_011009095.1 Ignelater luminosus | reverse complement strand
TTCAACAATCTTGCTTAAATCATTAGAACTATTTGAATCTGAAGTTCATACCTATTAAGCCAAAGTTTGATTTGCAAACTGAAATAGTTTAAATTTGATCAGTAGGTGATCTTTAAATTTAGAAACTGAAGAAGTCCGATTTCTATGACATTTAATTTTTTATGAAGAGGTTGTGTCAGATAGTACATGGAAAGATCACTGTTTATAGTCACTTTAGTCATTTGTTGTTACTTTAGTTTAATTGCAGTTTTATCACTTATTACCTCTCAAAATAGTATAGAATTTAAGCGAAAGTGTTTAGAGAAGATAGAAAAGTATTTGTAAAGGAAAGAATTTTTGTCAAAAGAAAGAAGACTTGGTGAGTGTATTAGGTGAGGATGCTCATTCTTAGCAGGTAGTGAAAAATATACTTTGAGAATTTAAACCAGGAAAACAAACATGTAGACTTGCAAAGGCTACTGGACGATTAGTGAATGTGACAACTGACACAAATGACATGGCAATGACAAGTAGATATTCTTCGGATAGCTGGAATTACAAACTTTTTGTATGGTACTACAGAAAATATATTAACAAACCCGTTCTAAAGCAGGTACTGCATTCTGAAGCCAGTTTGGCAAAGTTTAAAGCAGATCCGCATAAATTTCTTTCTCGATTTGTAACCGTTGGCGAAACTTGAGTTCACCACTTTGATCTCAAATTGAAACAACAAAGTATAAGATGGTATTGCAGAAGTTTTCTTCCACCTATCAAATTTCATGTTTTGCCGTCTGCTGGTAAAGTCATGACGACAACTACAAAGATAAAAACAAAAGGGAAAGTTGAACAAACAAATTTTGTTTCACCAGGACAACGTCCCTGTTCACAAGAGTCATATTGCCATGTCTGCCATTTAGAACGCAAGGTTTGAATTGCTTGAACATCTTGCGTATTCACTAAAACTAACACTTAGCAATTTTTTTTTATTTCCAAAACTACAAAAATGTTTTCGGGAAACCAGATATCATGATGATGATTATGATGTAATGACAGCAGTAAATAACTGGCTGAAAGGCAACCACAAGAGTCCTTTTCAGAGGAATTAAAGCTTTGATACATTGCTGCATAGAAGTTCAGCAGGACTACATAGAAAAATAAACATTTGGATTTTTTCATATTTTGTCCTACTATCTTAGGGATCATAAATGATCTTCCCACAATAAAGATTTTATAGAAGCTTTAGATATAGTTAGTGATTGGTATTTACATTCTTCTGATAAATTATAGGACTGGTAGTACTAGACAGTGAACCGTAGGAACATACTCAAAACTTTCAGGAATCGAGTTGTTAGTAAAACGATATCTTTTGGAATTAAACCATATCAGTGTTGAAATAAGAATTATACTCAACGTTTCGTTCATTTTTCTGAGGAGCTCCTTCACGAGATTAAAAACAAAGCGCGGTAGCTAGATTTGGAAACCACACTAAAAGCGAAACTTCTGACTACAATATCGAATCAAATCGGATCATACTTATTTCTGCTGCAGAGCTTCTTCTGATGTGAAGAAGAAAATTTTAATTTGGATTATAGAACGCAGTCTGAAAAGAAAGAAATTTAAGGATATTCTGGTCGCACTGAGGAAGAAAACGTCAAAGCGTTGTCAAAACTGTCTCTAGTCTCACGTAGGCTTTACCGCAACCAAGCAGCTCAAAGGCAACCACGAAAAATGAGTCACATACGAGGGTGATCTGAAAAGTTTCCGACCTCAGCGTGAAGATGGCAGCACTCGTAAATCAAAGCTACGGAATTTCGTTGTTCATCTGTTGACAGTTACTCACCAAAGTTTCAGCCGTTTTGGACGCGCAGTTTTTATGTAACAGTCATTTGAGTGTGTTGATGTGAGTTTTTTTGTGAAAATGGACAAAATCGAGTATCAAGCTGTCATTAAATATTTGTTTTTGAAAGGCAATACGCCTTCGCAAATAAAAGACGAGTTGGATTCTGTGTATTGGGACTCTGCACCATCATTTACCACAGTGAAATTTTGGGCTGCTGAATTTAAACGTGGCCGTAACAGCTTAGGAGACGATGAACGTTCGGGACGTCCAAAAACTGCAACTACCGACGAAAACATCGCCAAAGTTCACCAAATGGTGCTAGACGACCGCCGAATTAAAGTGAGAGAGATAGCAGAGGTTATGAACATGTCAAAAGAACGTGTTTGTCACATAGTAAATCAACATTTAGGTATGAGAAAGCTGTCCGCGCGTTGGGTGCCGCGTTTGCTCACGTTAGACCAAAAACGTGTTCGAATGAATATTTCCAACGCTCTTTTGGCGCAGTTTAGGCGAAATAAATCCGAGCTTTGGCGCCGATTAATTACTGTAGATGAAACTTGGATACACCATTATACGCCCGAAATAAAAATACAGTCCAAACAGTGGACTGCAAAGGGGGAACCGGCTCCAAAAAAAGCAAAAACTGTTTTTTCGGCTGGGAAAGTGATGGCGACTGTTTTTTGAGATAGTCATGGAGTTATTTTAATCGATTATCTTCAAAAAGGAAAAACCATTACAGGGCCATACTATGCATCATTACTTGACAAGCTGAAGGCAGAACTAGCGAAAAAAAGGCCACATTTGCAGAAAAAGAAAATCCTGTTTCACCAAGACAACACCTCAGCGGTTGCCATGGCGAAAATCTACGAATTACGGTTTGAACTGCTTGACCATCCGCCTTACTCACCAGATCTAGCCCCAAGCGACTTCTTTTTGTTCCCTCATCTAAAAATTGCGCTCGGAGGACAAAGATTTTCGGCAAATGAAGAGGCAATCACCTTCGTGAACAATTATTTTGCAGAGAAAAATGCCGAGTACTATTTGGACGGGTTACAGAGATGGGAGCATCGCTGGGAGAATTGTGTAGAGTTACAAGGAGACTATGTTAAAAAATAAAAAAAAAATTTCAGAAAAAATGCCTTGTATCTTTGTTAGGTCGGAAACTTTTCAGACCACCCTCGTACATTGTACATTTCAACCCACAACGAAGCAGCGCTCTTGTATATCCAGCTGGCGTCATGGATGATGGCTTTTGGCTACTTGGTTGTGTTATAATATCTGAAACAAAAAATTATAAATCTGCAGATTTCGGACAGAAATGGAGAAAGTAGGGGTTTATTTACATAAAGGAGGGTTAGTCGGTTGTAACGATGGTGAGAATCGTCACGCTGATTGGCTTCTAAATGTCGGCATGTAAATACCCTGCACCACGGTTTTCTATTGATTCCTTTTTTCTATTTAATTTTATTATTTTAAAAATTTTTGAAATATTTTACTTGATTAGTGTGTTTATAAGTTCTCTCTTTTAACTGTTTCGGTTGCATCCAAATCATTTTCCAATTTACTGCATCTGCATTATTTAAAGTGCATGCTGCATTTATCGGAAAATCCAGAAAATAGAGTCAAGAGCCTTTGAGGCAAATAGATAGAAGTTATTCACTAACCCTAAAACTACCCATTTACCTTCTGAAAACAACAATTTAATTTTTTTTTGTTTGCTATTCACTTCATTAAGCAAAATGCTCTTCCTGTTTGACTAATGGACGAGTTGTTTGTTTGAGAAAATAAAATTATATTTGGAATGAAAATGATTGTTTTTTATGTTTTGATACTACACGCTACATACTGTTGATGTTATAATAATTTTGAACAAGTCTTACATCTAGAAAAAATATAAATAACTTATTGTAATTTATTTATCTATGTTTGCATAAGCCATTGTGGACATTCGTCAGTTTTGAGGTAGCAGTGTGAGGAACGCTGTGTAATATTTGTTTGTCTTCTTTTAATCACATTTACGTCATTTATAAAACAGAGGTAGAATGAGTGATGTTTATATAATACGTTCCTGTAGTGATGTTCACGTCATGATTGGGAGATGTAATTCGTCCCAATTACCAGACTGTCAATGTTAAAACGGCGCATGGTGGTGCGTGCTGTCGTTTATACTAATTCAAGCTCCCGATCATTTGTGCTGCGAACTCAGCAATTGTATAAAATTAATGTTTCCCGAGTACCACAATTCATTGCTGGTGAGGGCGCAAACCCTGAAACTATGTAGTATATATGCTGATTACTCATCAGTAACACCCCTCTGATTAATGCCTCCAATACTACAGTTAATTAAAACCTTTATAATTTTCTAGAACGGTACGACGAGTTGGGTGCCCCTGATTTATTACCAAATTTCGATGTAACGTACAAGTGCAGCCGGTAGAAGGAATAATACTTTACGCTATGCGTTATGTAAAAGCTTACTACATGAAAATTCTAACAGGCTTTGTATGAAAATGTTCGCAATGGGTAATGTAAATGTACGGTGCGAGCTTCGTCATGTGACATTCAGCATCACAGAGTTTGCATTTAGGTTAACAAATTCAATTCTAGGTCCCTAGGGGAGCGGCTTGCTCGCAGACATGGACAATCTATGTGCAGAGCTCTATGTTGATTCGGTTTTGAATCTGTTATCAGGTTGGGATTAAGGATAAATGCTACATTTCAAATATAAATCAAATTTTCTTAACGATTTAGTATTATTTAATCACCATTTGTTTATAATTTAAATTAATCTTTTTTCTGTATTACCTACAGAATGTAACGGTTCCATTTACATTGACATTCTTTAATAATGTTATAAAGTGAGCACCACGTCTTGTACGCTCTTCAGTAACATAAAAATTAAAGTTTTATTATATCGATTTTTTAATTCTACTTCAGACCATCAGTGTAGAAGTTAATCAGAACGCTAATTGAAGCTAAAAATGACTTTTTTTTATTTATATTGAGTATTCTTATTGTATTGAAGCAATCACAAATTAGTCAAAATTAATGTTGCAAACAACAGAAATTAAAAGCTCACACGTAAATAAACAAATTTCTCCAGGCATAAGTTTCTTTGTATTACCATCTTTCGAGCTCTCAATGATACCAATAATTAAACTTAAACAATTATAAGATTAAGAAACGTATTGGCTTGATATCAGAAATACTTACCACATGAAAACTGAGGACCTAACAAACTGCGTGACTATGAAGGTCTTTTGCATTAAATTTTTTACAATAATTTAAAAAATGTTCAGTTGTACACTGAAAACTGTTTTTTATTTAGTTGATAGAAGATTTAGATATACCTATTATGTAAGTTAAAGTTTGGAATTATCAGTTTTTCCAACATAACCTAAGAAATATACATTATATGATTAAATCAATTACAAACTAATTGGTGTAAATAGGAGTAGATTTTATCTAGCAACTTGTAGACTTTTTGTTTGTCAAAGTTAGGATACCAGGTATCGTGTTATTTTAAATTGCTTTTAACTGCAAAAATCGAAATTTGTGTCGTCATAAAATGTTGAATTCTAGATCGCTGTAAAATACGGTTTTCGGCCTGTCGATTTTAAAAATGTGGTTTTATACCTGCCTTAGTGTATACCACATTTACTTATATTTTTTTATAATTTTATAAATAATTATGATATAATCGGTTTTATTGTGAGATTGTAAACCTTAACCAAAACAGGCGATATATCAATTCATAAACCAAGAACGCTCAACTCTTAAATTCAAGACGGCGAGAGGCTTTACAGTTAGAAACAATCCGTCCTTGATTGGAGAACAATTCAAACTACATGAAATGCAAGATGTTTTAATTTAAAACAGTACGTTTATTAACTGACCAAGTAACAGTAACCGTAACAATAATTCCGAATAATTTGAAAACTTTTTGTTTAAAAAGATTTGCTGAAATAGATGAAGAAATTAAATCATTTGGTCTAATCTGGACATTTGGTTCCCTAGAGCGTTACCAAGAAGTGAATCTTAAAACACAAAGATCTCTATACAGCCTAAGAGAACTCATAGTACGTGACGACGCGACAACGCACAGTGGTCCAAAACCATAAAAGAGTGTGACAAAAGTCGAAAAACGTAAGTCAGAATTTTAGATTTAGTACAATGAAATCTGGTAGAGAGGGAGTTAGTATACATGATACAGAAAACGGAAACAGTCTACCTGCTAATGTTTCGGCTGTACCTTATGGCAAAGTCTATCGCTTATGTGTCAAAATACAACATACGAAGTGCATCGACTAAAGACGGATAGTCAATTGTGAATAACTTGGTTTGATCATGGATATTCCTGGTGGTGAGTAGATTAATTACATATCTAATATTGTTACATATTTATGTTTGGCATATAAACAAAATGGCGTCGTAGATGGGTTTAAATAAATGTTGGTTTACAAATACATGTTTACTTAAATAGAAAAAGTGTTCTCAGATAAGATATGTAATGATTAACCTGCCTTTTGTGCCTCAACAGTTTTACTGAAAGCTAAACAATAATGAATTATGACCAGCCCAAAAAGAGATATCTAATGATGCAGCACTTTTCCTTATTGTCAAAGCAAAATTATTAAAACACCAATACAAGGTTATGAGAGATGCTGCCAAGGAACATAATTCCTCTTTTTTACCATCTTACCACAAAGTTTTAAAAGTTAAATAGCAATGTTATCCATCAAATATAACAGTAACAGAAACAAGTGCAGAAGTTAAATTACTGGATCATACTGCTGAAAGAATCTTGCAACTACAACAAGACATTGTTTACATGTTAAATCCAGACATAGTTCAAAAAATTACTCTGATTGTAAAATAGAGTTGTGACGGTAGTTCTAGGCAAAGTGAATATAAACAGTCTTTCAGCGATGATGCTTGCTCGAACGCACATGTTTTTCTTACTTTATTAGTACCATTGATACTTTTAGCAAAGGATTTTAAATCGAAGAAGCAAATAATAGTTTGGAAAAATCCTAGACCTTTTTCTCCGAAATATTGCAGACCCATAAGATTGCAATTTCTGCACGAAAACGCAGAGTCGACTGTGAGAGAAAAAAATTTCACGTCCTGTTCTTTTTAATCTGGTGATGGATAGCAAAGACATAGTAATACATTATGATATGGTATTTACAATGACAGATGGGAAAGTGTGTAATGCGTTCACGTCGATAAAGTCATCCATGCAAAGATTTCATCAAAATTGACTTAATTAAAGACAAAGCAATAGACACTTCAGCAGTGAACCCGGGGTTCTCAACATTGCATGCGTAGATTCGTGTTTTTTTTTTGAATGCTTATTACATTTAGGGTACAAATTTGGGATTAAGCAATGGCAGGCGCCTACTGAGGAAGACCAGAAAATTACAGCTGATCGAAAAACAGTTAGGTTTAATTATTGATCGTCCAAAACCAGGATATGGTAACACAAACGATGGCAATACTGCTCTTCGCTTTGAGCATTCTTCTGTATCGGCAAACATTTTAGGCGTTGACGGACATTTGACAAATCGTTTCCACATTATTTTACAAGTATTGTCAAGCGGCTTTGCTGTAAATGTAGAATTATTTGAAGAATGTTTTTTGGTTACTGCAAATATGTTCGTTGAAAAATATCCATGGTATTGTATGTCGACTCATGGTACACAAAGTGTTAATCCATGGAGCTGCAATTGTAAAATCTTGCATATTACCGATCGGGCAATTATCTGAAGATGCTTAGGAGTCACGAAACAAAGATATAAAAAAGTATCGGGAAGGTGTTTCGCGAAAATGTACAGGTGAAAAAAACCATAGATGTTATTCAGCGACTCCTGATATCTTCAGACCCATTAATTACAAGTTTAAGAAAAACTTCGATAAAGGCAAGTGATATTTTATCTTCGGAAGCAATAAAACTTTTACTGCCACCAGATCATAGTGATAATAAAAATTATGTGCCAAAAACTGATAAATCAGAAAGTTCTGAAGATTCCTCTCAAGAATAAAATTTAAAAATTAGATTTCTTCGTTTTTTTTTATTAAATAAATGGTTTTGAAACGCATTTTTATATTGATTACATTTTTTCATTTCATATCCGCCATATAGGCTGAATTTCTAATTGCATTTTCGACTTTTGTCACACTTTTTACCGTTTCGGACTACAGTGCGACGCCACTCTTGATGGTTGTACTTGTAGTTTCTTAAGCAACTGAGAACTTTTAGCCCCAGTTTCTTTTTCACTGATAATTAGAGGTATTACGTAAATGTTACAACCTACATGCCTTCTTTGGGTAAAATCTAAGTAAAAGATAGAGTAACCATACACGAAAGTCCTGAACCTTTTCAAATATATGTAAACCCATGTCCGAGATGATACCAGTCTGATCTTTTTTGAAAATCAGATTTGGCTTACGTCTAATGCCATCAGCACCCCAAACTGGATGTTTGACTTCTCTTGATTATTATTGTTTTCTAAGTTTTGAGGCCACTTTGTTTCTAATAAAATTAGTCTGTGGATTTAACGCAAATTGGTTTTAGAACAGCTTTAAAAGCGTGAAATAAAGTTTCCGTTGGAAGAACATCACATTTGAGCTCGCCAGGACTTTGATATCTCTGTCTCTGTTCATTACCAAAAGTAGCAGTCTAAAAAGTGTTCTTACCTCCTTTATGATGTGGTCGTTTTTAACAAGCGGATCTTAAGATTCCTTAGCAACGTCTGGCCTCGTTCAGCACAGAAAGTGATTTTGAGATATGGGTGAGATCTAATCGAGCTCAATTTATCCGGGTGATTTAGTGTTGGGACTGATTTCACCAGGGGGTATTCTTTAGGGATAATTTTAGGTAAATGGAAAAAACTGACTAACAAGAAAAGGAATAAGGCATTACTCCCTGTATGACAGATGTTTTGATGGAGACTATCCATAGTTTTGATTGCTTTGGTATGGATTTTAAACTTTCTCTTAAGACAATGGGTGAAAGGCTAAATCAAATAAATGATTTCTGCAGGTCTATGGTGACTATAGTTATGTTGTAAGGGGTTTCTTTGGGTTCGACTTCTTTGACAAAAGTATCTCAATTAAATAAAATTAGTTAGTTTTCTTCAAAATTAATTTAATCAGCTAAATTAATGATGGACAACTGTACCCATCTAATTTTATTTTTAAAGTGCGAAACTCAAATTAGCAATATCAACAACAAACACGTAGCTCTATGACCTAAATTGCCTTATGCTTAAAAAAATAAATAATATCCTTCTTTCTTTCTTTTAATGTAACTTGTAAAGATGAGTTAATTTCAATTTATTTGTATTAAAATATTTAACCTAAAAATTATCATTACTTTTTGCGACTCTTTTATGGCTGAAAATTTTCCTATAAGAAACAGTTTTACTACCTACTTGGATTCTTATCCGAATTGTATACGGTTTATAAGATAAATCGTTTATATATTAAAGTATCACAAAAACAGTTGTCTTTTTTATTTTCTATTTGTCAACTGATTTATTTTTTGGCTATAAATCTTGCCCGAAGTACTTTGTCTGAATTTTGTAAAAAAATAGATATATACACAAAACAATTAGTAAAAATAATGTTATGGTATGAATTTCGTACCTAGAAACTCTGTAATATTTGTATACTATCAATAACGAATTATAAAATATCGAATTATACAGTGAAAATTCTTTTTAGGCAAGTATTTATATTCGTTACATTTTAATATTGTTCTGATTAAGGTCGTGTTTGAAGTAGCTTATTATAAATGGGTAAAACTATTTTCATTGACATTGTATTATTTTAATGTAAAATATAAATGTGTATCAGATCTAGGGCAACAATATTTTAGGTAGTTGTTTTGCTTTATCAGATGTTAGTAGCATTCAGCCAAATTAGGGCATTTTTTACTTCGCAGGAAAACTACTACTTGAAGTTAATCAGTGGTGTAGCTGTATTAAAGAGATTACTAACTTCGTGAACTAAATCTTGGCACAAGCTCACGTTTTACGATTTAACATATGCATTTGGATGTCTGGCACATTTTCTTTCTTTATTTTTTTCTTACTTTTCTAGCTTTCTTTCTTATCGCTTGGAACAAACAACTTTTATATTTAACTTTGGTTAAAGGATTCTTTACAAATAGTTACGTAAATACAAGTTAGTAATGGCGATTTAATAATCTCATTTTTTACAAATTCTTTGAATTGTGGAATCATTTGTGAATGGATATTCTCAAATAGTTTGTTTATCTAAGGGAGGAAAACCAAAGAATTTAAAACATAGAAAACAAAGGTCTCTATTAGTAAATTTAAATAAAGAAAATCAGTCGTGGCTGGTTACTTACTAAAATGAGAGGGCAATATCAAAAACGATTAAAGTCCTAAATGTACTTACCATAGCCGTAATAAAAGATTATAATTAAACATAGAATCATAACCATTAAGGATAGTTAAAGTTTAATTCTAAATTAAGCGCTTTTCAATTTTTCTATTGTTTTAAGAAGAATTCAGCTTTGAAAATTACATAGGCTTAGCATTAGTTTTAGATAAGTCTCTGCTTTATTTTTAATAACATCTTCCACCTTGAAGGCACAAATGCATCTTCTTGTACTCATATTACTGTGTCTATGCCAGGTACTTTTTTTTAAAGAACTGCACCTTTAGGATTGAGCACATTAAGAAATGTCCGATGTGATGGTTTTTGTTTCAGAGATGCAGAGTATTTAAGACACTTCTTAAGGTATCAAGTTTAATTCAATTTCTTTTCTTTCTAATATTTTGGGCCCGATATGCGACAACAAAGTGAAATTTTTTGTTATTATATGATACCTAGCATTTTATTAAGTTTTCGACATAATGACATCATCAGGGATGGAGTTTTAAGGAGGGCAAGTGCATTTGTGCAGCTAGAATGTAACAGTTTTGACAGTGATGATGATCCAAAAAATCAACAATATGGTAGGTAACAGTCACACATGGAATTTCACGTTGTTAATGAATTTCGTTTCAAAAATATCAGAAAGATAAGAGAATTTACAAGTCCATAAGCGCTATCCGTAAAGAAATTGTCTACATTAGCGCTGAGCAGTTGGAATGCGTTTTTCTTGTAAGCACCGCAGTGTAAAAGAACCCTCAAACTGCTGTACGCGATCTATACTTGGTATGGGATCAAAATCACTTCCATCCGTGATCATGCTGTAAAATACGTCATTACAAAAAGGAAAACTGTACTGAATCATGCAAAACAAAAGAAATTTTATGTAATAAGATTGAATTAACTGCGTCAGCACCAATACAAGAATCGCAGATCACGTATGGGATGCAGACCATTGCATCCAATGAGATAATGCACCAATATGGTCAAAAAGGAAAATGGAACTTGCAGGAAAGAAAGAAAGAACGAATAAATCAGGCTAAAATGTAAAAAATTACAGAGCAACTACCAGCAGACGACGCACACATCTGCTGCTCCGTATAAGAAGTAAACTACTACGCAGCCTTCTCAATAATCTACTGTGCATTCAGCTATGAAGATACAACTTATTATACAGCATAGACACTATATGATCAGATAGCTTTATGTGATAATCAAACAGAGGTTATTGTCCCTGCTTAAAGTCCCAAAGGGTCTAGATAAATCTACAAATGAATAAACAAACTGCTCTAAGAATCTAACGCATCGCTATTGGAAAGGTGCAAGTTTTAGAGCCTTTATGCAAAAATTCATAAAGTGAGCTAGAAAGGAAAATTTTAAAATGTTTAGTTGACAAATCGGAGCAAATGATAGTAATCACATAGTAACAAGTTTGCCATCATACATGCAATTAAAAACTCACGAAAATTCAACTTTTCTCAGCTTTAGTTTCTGACTACAATCTTGTGCAGCCAATATTCTTATTACTAGGTAGTGATCTTGGTTTCAATTCAAATTAACTCAAGTTAGAATTATTCATTTGGTGCAGACTGCGACAACAACATACTTTGCTGTCAAGAAACTTTTCCTTGTCCAAAAAGACCTGTAGACGATTGCAATTACATGTCAAATGGCATCGTTATCTAAACGATTCTTTTGTTTGAAATAAAGATAGAAAACTGATCTAACAGCACTATCTTTTTGAATTCAAATCTCAACTCAGTTTTACATTTAATCGCAGTCTTTTATAGATTTTTTCGAGTAAGGAAAAAGTGCCTTGACAGTAAAATAGGCTGTACCAAATAAATAATTTTAACTTGAATTAATTTGAATGAAAGTCCAATACATAGAAATGGAAATATTGGCTGTACATGATTGCAGTCAAAAACTAATAACTGAGAAAGATCGATTTTCTTTTGATTTTTTTATTGCATGTATCACTTGTTGCTATGTGATTACTTATCACTTATTAACTGAGCATTTCAAAACTTAATGTTCTGTTCTACCCCCTTGATGAATTTTTGCATAAAAATTCTAAAACTCTTGCAGATTTGAGTGAGGATTACCGTTCCAATAGTGATGCGTTTATTTCTTGGAGCAGTCTATATGTCGACGGAAGTTAACAAAATACCATCCTTTTAATTAATTCTACTCCTTTTCAGCTAGAATGGCATTATAAGATTTGTGGAATGGAACATAGCGGCTTGCTCAACGGTGGCGGTCGTGCTCTGCGTTGAAAGCGGAAAAGCAAACTTAAATAATAAGAATGCAGACGTCGGTCTCCCTAAGTGGTAGTAGATAAGGTGCTTTTGACATAAGCAGCGGTTCATAGAAAAAATTGCTCCGGTATTTGTTTCCACCGCTAAGGGAAACCACAGAAAAACTTTACTGAAAATAGTCGGTTTAGGAATTAAACTATATCGCTTTATATATGAATGGTATATCAGTTCCAGCGTTACGTTTTTGATATGCCTTATAAATACGGCAGCGGGGTGGTTATATTTGTTTTTGGGTTTTCTTCTCGGAGACGGGGATGGGATTCTAATGATCTCGCGAACGCAGTCCAGCTCAAATATCGACTTCCTATGTGTGTGAGGTGAGCATCTACTATAAAAGGAATCCCTGCCAGATCACTTACTTTCTTGGAAGCATGAAAGCGGTTCAGAGGTTTGTAGGTGTGTAACAGTATTCATGGATAGTAGCCTGTCGCTGGGCCTGGAGAGCTAGCCGCTACGCTTCTAAACGACGTTCAGGTAGCGCTTCAGTTTGTTCTTCTACATCTCAGAGAGTGGGAATGACGATGATTCCGAAAATGAGCTCCATAGTTTTAGGTAGTGGTTTTAGTGTATCTTTTATGATAAAATAGAATGATGTTAGTTTTTTTGGTTCAATTTTTTACGTCTGGAACCAAGATTAAAGACAAGTCAGCGGCTGGGTTTCGGTAATTAGATAAGGACAAGGTAGTGGCTTTCAAGTATACTTGCTGTCTCTTGGCTAAGTTTGTGGGGTTTGGGTATTATGACCGGCTATTGCGCAGGGAAGGTATCCACAACGAAGACAATAGTTGAGTATTTGAATAAGGCATTTCTGACGGGGAACGTTTTCGTTTCCCAGAAACGGGCTTTCTGCCGAATGCTATTGCTACAACTGTTTTCTGCTAGAGCGTTAGGTAGACTAATGATATCCATCAGACGGTTGACGAGTTTAGGGGAACCACCCTTCTCAGTGCCAAAGGTTTGAGGAACAACAAAATTTTTAGGTAGCGAGAGAACTACAAGAAATTCAAAAATAAAACCAGTTTACCAATTTTTTCTAACATATTCATAAAATTGATTAAAAACATCCATACAATTACTGAATTACGCTTTTTTTATTTATTTAATTAATTCAGATGAACATGTTTTATATTTTTACATTAGCAGTATTAATGAG
>VTPC01085231.1:0-12069 GCA_011009095.1 Ignelater luminosus | reverse complement strand
ATATCATTTATAGTCTCAGATTTAAGTAATAATGGTAACAATCCAGCCTTCCATAATACCACATACAAATACTTTAAAGTATATTCTTTGTTTGTATTACACTGCTCTGAATTCATAACTTTGGAGGTAAGTCTTTGAAATTTTTTTGGTAAGCTACTTATTGTCAATCCAGTATGACTTTCCCATGATGTATTCTCTTTTAGTTTCAGATCGCAGTACCTATATAAATTCAAATTAATTGCAGTCCAAATTCTAGCTACCATTTCTTCATCAAAGTCTCTCATAATCGTGATATCGGCGGAATCTACTAAATTATTCCACAAATGGGAATTTCCAAATTTTGAGAAAACTCTTGGTTCTACAATATACGGATCCAACAGTACTTCTAGCAATTTTAACTGAACTTCTTTCTTTCGAAGCGTATATTGCTTTCCAAAACTCCCTCTTTCCCACTTTTTCATAAAATTAAGAAAATTCAACAAAATATTTTTGTTTGGGTTACCAAATTTTTTGTTTAGTAGTCCTTGAATTAAATCTTCAATTGTATCAGTCTTACCTTGTCTAACAAAGAGTAAAAAGCGAGATAAAAAATTCTCATCGAAACCACCTCTACTCTTATCTTTTGTTCTAAACCCATATGTACACTTCTCGTTCTGGGTAGTTGTTATTAACAATAGTTGCGTATTTTCAGGAATTGTCCTTTCATACAATTCTAAATTTAACGAATCCATTATGTTTTGGTTGATGTCTTTAGTTAAATCGGACGTTGTATAAATAATAAATGTCATATTGTCAAGATTAATATTTTCTAGAATATTGTTGTCACCACTCAAAATCTTCTCAAAGCTTTTCTGGTATTTACTAACACTGTAATTATCGAACTTCTTCGCGAATGAAGAGGCTTCTATTAGAGCAGTTGTATGTTTCAACTGTATAATGTAAGCTTCTCTTTGTCCGCTTTGGTATTCCAGAACGAATATAACATCATCAAATGCTCCCATACCTTCCACGTTGGTAACCAACCACATGTCGCGGACTTCTGCATCACATATTCCCCGCAGAGCAAATATTGCTGGTATAAGATATTCATATTCGTTCCCAACATTGCTCGTTCCGGGTCTTTGTTGTATCTCCTAAAACAAATTATAATCAATTAGTTAGCTGATCATTATTAATTTTTAGCAATTCTTTTCTTAAGTACTTTATATATTCAAATAATAACCCTTAATGATCCAGATATTTTATTGTAAAGAAGTTAAAAATTCTGAGAAGCACATTATGAGATTGTCAATTACTCGAATTCCACTTCAAAGTCAAAAAACGGAACTTGTGCCCTGACATTTTCTAAACAATCATCAAAACCATTAAAAATGATGAAATATCGCAGAAAAAATGCAAAACTACACCTAGCATGATCCAGAGAGCAGAAGATATTGCCCGCTTTAAGACGCATATAAAGTAAAAGTTAGCAAAAGTGATTTCTATAGCAAAAAGTCATCAAAACGAGATCTTAAGAATTGCACGGCCTAATCAGAGAAAAAGGTTTTAAAGATGAGATTCCTTCTGGATTTACAACTTTCTCCATTTATATCACCATGGCCCATACCGAAATCAAAGAAAGTTGACAAAAGATGCTATGAAGAACTTCAAGAACTTTGAGATAATAAACAAGGTTGAGGAAATAAATAATACTGAAAAGAGAACCTAAATACTAAAAAACTGGTATCGAAAGAATTTTCTACATGGTTCAATTTTTAGGTTAGCTAAATTTAGTTTCTTCTAGAAAAAAACGACAACTTCTTAAAATGAATTATTTCAAAATTAGACCGAAATGTGTTTAAAACACACAAGGAAACAAAAGATCAAAATATAAGTAGTAATTCATTATCTCGGGAATAAGATACAAATGAAAGAATTAATTTGATGAAGGAAAATCTCATATTACAAAATTACAGAACTAACTAAAAAAAGCAAAACATTTTTCAATAATATTGCATTCTACTCTTGACTCTAGCCATTAAGAACAAATTTCAGTTTGTATAAGATTAGTTAATTTAAAAGATACAGAAATCAGTAGCAGACCATCTTTTTTTTGTCCTGTACATTACCGTATGATATAATCTTGACTTGACAGCTTGATAAAATTTTTCTTGTCAATATTAGAGAAAGAAAGATCAACGATTTGTGGGATCACAATACGACAATGTGGTAAACGTGCATGATACTATAACTCTCTTTTTATATTTGTGTAACGTTTCTATTTTTTTTTTTTTTACTTAAGGCAACTCTTTCACAGAGGAAAGTCAACACATATGCGGAAGCTTAAGAGGTTCATAATATTGATGCAACCGGCAGTCAGTTTTAATGGAGAGCTGGGCATCGGCTGATTGTTCCTGAATTTCCTTTTTTTTGCTTTCTAGATGAGCGCCACCTAATTTGTAACTTGTAGATTCGACACCTTCAAAAATTAGGAAACAAAGGTGCGGTTGGGAGTTATAAATTATGAATAATTTTGATGAAAACTTATTTATTATTGTATTTAGCCTCAGCTCAGTACTTGATAGATTCTATTATGCTCAACGGTAAAAAAACAAGAAAGAACCCTTAGGCGAACGCTATACCCTCGGTTTACAAAGGGAGGTTACTAAATTTAACGTTAATATTAGTGATAATTACGTTGCATTAAATATAACATTAAAGGTTGAACACGCCAAAACCTGGGCACGAATAAGAACTTACTAGTGCTAAGATAAGAGACATAGGTTGTTTTTTATTTTGACAAAACATATCTAGTAGCCATAGAAACAAAATGTAACAATTGATAATTTTTGTTGTTCATTCGTTGTTAACATGGCAAGCCGTCAACTTCAGCTACGTGAAATTATCTTGCACGAAAACACTAAAAATCTTCTAATGAGTTATAAAGCACTAGCAAGAAAGTTAAATTATCCTCAATCAACTGCTTGTTCTGTTTTAAAAAAGTTTCGAGACCGTTTAACAGTGGAAAGGAAACCAGGAAGCGGAGGAAAACAAGGAGTGAAAGACAAAAAGAAGGAACAACGCGTATTACAGCTTTTTGTATCCAATCCCAAGTTGTCATCGCGTGATGTGGCTAAAAAGATAAAAATGTCCCAATCATATGTACAAAAAGTTAGGAGTAGAGCTAGTTTAAAAAGTTATAAGGCCCAAATTGCACCCAATTGTAATGCTAAACAGAATTTAACTGCCAAAACGTAGATCGAGGAAATTGCACAAAAAATTTTTTAACAAGATATGAATGCATGGTGATGGATGACGAAACTTATATCAAAGCAAATTCCGGGTTACGAGTTTTACACCAGCAAAAGTCGTAAAGATGCTCCAGAAGATTGTAAACTTAAAAAAAGGTCCAAGTATTCAAGAAAATACTTACTTTAGCAAGCTATTTGTAGCTGTGCAAAAAGAAGTCTGTCATTCATCACCACGGGAACAATAAACCAGGAAATTTACAAAACGGAATGCTTGCAAAAGCAGCTTCTCCCTTTTCTACGAGAGCATAAGTCATAACCATTGTTTTGGCCAGACTTAGCCAGTTGCCACTATGCTAAATCAGTGGAGGAGTTGTATGAGCAAATGGAGTTGTTGTAGTTCCCAAAGACTGCAATCCCCCCAACAGTCCTGAACTTCGACCAATCGAAGGGTATTGGTCTATAATGAAATACATATTAAAAAAGAAAGGTGGAGACGCAAATTCCGTGGCTGACCTACAGAAATCCTGGTCATGGGCTACAAAAAGAGTCAGCGATGAGGACGTGCAAACCCGAATAAGTCGTATACGACGTAAAGTACGTTCTGTGGCGTATGCTGGTAAATTAGAGTAAACAAATATTGTTCACATGTAAAAGACATCATAAATAAATAAAGTATCTCTTGTTTTTGTTCAAATAATAACTTCTTTTTTTATAAAATAAAATTTTAAGTGCCCACGTTTTGGCGTGTTCAACCTTTATTAGTTTTAATAGCTTCTGGAATAATGTGTGTAATGTTATTTTGAATTAATGCGTACACATTCGACTTCTATCTTAATTTAATTTGGAAGTAGATGTTTATTCCTTTCTTTTCTGTTATACCATAAAATTTACATTGGTTTATTTTATTGAATAGAAATTCATTTATTAGGACGTTTATTTTACTTTATAAAATTATATTTCTGCGTGGAGGCGTGATATTTCATGTTTCGACAGGATTTTGCCGTCGCTAAGACCGACAAAGAGTTCCGAGAAATTATGGCTCTTTTGTAGCGTTCCGAACATTCAAGTACCGTTTACAATGCCGCATCGGCTTGTAAGATTCCCCCTTCCTAATAGCAGGTCCCATGTATTTTACCCTTGATTAGTGTGAAAGAGGTTTGAGTTAGTTCGAGTAGTCACATAAGAGGGTGACCGCCGCTAGGCGAGGCGGCTGGAGACGGGACTTGCCCTTCGATCGTCGTCCTGTAAACATCGATCGCAAGCGCACGAACTTATTCTTTTTGTTCAGTTTTAACTTTTGGTGTTGGGAATTTTATTATGCAGGAAAGGTTTTGTAAAAATTCCAGAAAAACGTCGCCTTGACGAACTAATTAAGTTCGGCATATTCTTGTTGTGTGAGCAATTTGTTTGGTAAGTTTGTGGCCGAAAGAGTAATTCGGGGTTGTGCTAGACGCACTCTGCTTGTATAAGAGTACATGACTTCTTTAATTCGTTTTTAACAACTTTGGACGTACGGAAGCTATAGTAGAATTTTATTAAGTCTTAAAGACCATTGTTTATGTGACACCTGTTGTATGGTGGAGAATGGAGAACGCTACGAGTGAAGTTCCTTCTTTTCCCGCGCTCGACGCCGCCAAAGGAATTGTAATTAAGATAAGTTATTTCTTTTCTGTATTTTCTTGTCGCTCTCTATTTGTAATATTTATTTTGTTCATACAAACTTTAATAATTTTATGCAACATTACGTCCTGAAACCTCTGGGGACGAACTTAGAATAAATATTAGTTGCACTCTGCAGAGACCTTCAGAGATAGTCTGGTATTAAATAATTTAGATAACTTTAATTTAAACAATTAAGTTATGTAATTTTACGTAAGAACACCTTTTTTTATTATTACTGTTACTTACCATGTAAATTTCCAAATTATTATTTTTACCGTTTTTCTATTCCACGATTTTGTAAGTTAGAACACATATAGCTATGCGAATGTATGGATAATTTACTGAATTATTGTTGTCGCCTATGTAGTTTGTTTAGCTATATATTTACATTTTTTCTCTCTTTCTGTTTGCATTCTATCCGGACAAGAATAAACAGATATTGTATAACATTGTTTAGTTTTATTGTCTCTGTTTCTGTCTGTAAGATTTTCAGGAAATGTGTAAACTTATGTGAACTGATTGTGAGCCACTCCTGGGAAAGAGGAATATAGAATTAATTGATTGGTAGTTTGTTTAGAATAAAGACAATAGGTGAAGAAACCCCACTTGCAGGAGTCGATGCTGCTAACCGACGAAATTAATTAACGTAACCATCTTGTGTTTATTTGATAGTAGTTCTTTAGTCTAGCAATAAAGAAGGTGCTGTTTATTTGCTTAGTTTTACAATAAATAAGCTGATAGCTTTCCCGTGGTAAGTCTATTGGGAAAGCACCTTTTGTAAGTACGTCCAGGGTTATAAATACCTATCGCCCTACCTGTCGACTTGAATGTACCTATATACAGGGTGGTAATATTCATAACACATTTATACACAGTGTCGATCTGCGAGAAATTACGTGCCCCGGCAGTGTTTTGATCTTCAACTTCTGATGCCCTTAGGATTTCACCATCTTTGAGTTATCTTGAGAGTTTTAGTAGGTTTGTAAGCTGTTCCTTTTGTTTTAAAGGTAAGTTAAGATTGAAGTC
Source organism: Ignelater luminosus (assembly GCA_011009095.1). NCBI lineage: Eukaryota > Metazoa > Arthropoda > Insecta > Coleoptera > Elateridae > Ignelater > Ignelater luminosus. The sequence continues at coordinate 6,151 of VTPC01085231.1, read as the reverse complement.
CCCCCGTCTTCGGCTTTGAGCTATGGGATTGAACATCTTCCGAAATTCCGTAACGGACATTAGGCTCTTTTTCCGGTTTTTCCTGTTACAAGCAGTTTATACAGTAAACGATATACGTAAATAAAAAGTAAGGAAAGATCCCACCTGTATCTTTCTGGTGTATTGTAATTTTAGTTTTTAAGCCTTTAGGACTCCGGCAGTAGGATGATCTCGGAATTATGGAAGCCTTAATAAAGATGTGGGGATAATAATTAGCTTCTCTGTTGTGGTTATAAATTTCCTAGGGTGTTTGGTTGCAGGATCCACAAACGTAGGGTTTGCATTAGATTGACAAAGTTTAAGTTTAAGTAACGGTATGAATTCAACAAACCTGCGTTAAGACGCGGCGACAAACTTAGGAATTAGATCCACGACTTGCCCGTAATCTCCCTGGACATCGACTTTACGGGCCTGCAAATTTATTTTCTCGAAAAGTTTAAGTCTGCTCGCGCATCGCTTTGAACAATCTACAGATTGTGTTTCTATGTAAACCAAAGGCATTATTGGATCGTACTCATATAAATTGCTGTTACAATAGGCATAATGACCTACAAAGAAAATTTGTATTTGATACTCAAGATCCCCTGAGTATAGATCTGTACCTGTCTCTCTGAATCTCAAATAGGCTCAACTTATCATGTTTGAGAAATATTTACCACTTTCACATCTTTCCTGCTTGCAGCAAACCCACCGCTTTACATGCATTTACATGTATTACTTTGGTTTTTGTTGTTAAGGACACTAATTTTCTTCTAAATGAATGAAAAAATATCTAAAAAAATTTACATTTCTAAATAGGCAAATAAATGCTTTCTGAAACGAGGTATCACATGACCCCTCATGCAATTTAAATAAAATGGAGTGTTGCTGCTTCTTGGAAGGGGGTTGAAGTGGGGGGTAATTTTCTAGCGTCAAAAAATGACAATTTTAAATTTCAAAATTGACGTGTTTCAGGATTTTTCGTTTGTACGCTTATTAATGTATCGGTTACATTTGGACCTCATTGTATAAACCTTAAATATGATAACAAGCTCCTTGTAATGCAACAAAATGAAAATGTTTCCTATTGTAAAAATCAACAGCATTAGTTATTGAGTATTTGATGTGAACGTGACAATGAACAACTAGAGTTCGATTTGGACCCGATTAAATGTCTGTTACAGAGTGTTACTCGGACGTAGCAAGTCTGCTTGTCCATCTCAGGCGCATTTTACTTGAATCACCTAAAATTTTGAGAGCAGGTATAAGTTTAAATATTTTTAATATATCTAATTAATACTTGCTTATAGGAAAAGTCACAAGTTAAAAATTCTGGTAAAGTGAAACACTGAATTTCACAACCCAATAATTCGCTTTCCAAAAATCTGGTCATTGGTGCATAGTGCTGTAGTTTGTAATCTGAACCTTGAAACAGCAATCTTTGAGTTTAAAGTGTTTTATCGTTATCCTCGACTATAATTTGTTACGAATGACGGATAAGTATCTGTGTGAACTACTGGGACCAAATAATCAATGCATGAGCATTTGAGTTTGTGTTTATGTGCAATTTATACATATATTTATTGTATGACCTGTAACGTAACCTACATTCATTTGAATTTTCTTATATTGTGGTTTATGATTTGTTTAGATATTGTAGATGAAGTAACGTTGGACATTTTTGAATACACTTCTAATAACAGAAGAAAGAGTACGAGGGTGGTCTGAAAAGTTTCCGACCTAACAAAGATACAAGACATTTTTTCTGAAATTTTTTTTTATTTTTCAACATAGTCTCCTTGTAACTCTACACACTTCTCCCAGCGATGCTCCCATCTCTGTAATCCGTCCAAATAGTACTCGGCTTTTTTCTCTGCAAAATAATTGTTCAGGAAGGTAATTGCCTCTTCATTTGACGAAAATCTTTGTCCTCCGAGCGCAATTTTTAGATGAGGGAACAAAAAAAAGTCGCTTGGGGCTAGATCTGGTGAGTAAGGCGGATGGTTAAGCAGTTCAAACCGTAATTCGTGGATTTTCGCCATGGCAACCGCTGAGGTGTGAGACGGTGCGTTGTCTTGGTGAAACAGGATTTTCTTTTTCTGCAAATGTGGCCGTTTTCTCGCAAGTTCTGCCTTCAGCTTGTCAAGTAATGATGCATAGCATGCTCCTGTAATGGTTTTTCCTTTTTGAAGATAATCGATTAAAATAACTCCATGACTATCCCAAAAAACAGTCGCCATCACTTTCCCAGCCGAAAAAACAGGTTTTGCTTTCTTTGGAGCCGGTTCCCCCTTTGCAGTCCACTGTTTGGACTATATTTTTGTTTCGGGCGTATAATGGTGTATCCAAGTTTCATCTACAGTAATTAATCGGTGCCAAAACTCGGATTTATTTCGCCTAAACTGCGCCAAAAGAGCGTTGGAAATATTTATTCGAACACGTTTTTGGTCTAACGTGAGCAAACGCGGCACCCAACGCGCGGACAGCTTTCTCATGCCTAAATGTTGATTTAATATGTAACAAACACGTTCTTTTGACATGTTCATAACCTCTGCTATCTCTCTCACTTTAATTCGGCGGTCGTCTAGCACCATTTGGTGAACTTTGGCGATGTTTTCGTCGGTAGTTGCAGTTTTTGGACGCCCCGAACGTTCATCGTCTCCCAAGCTCTTACGGCCACGTTTAAATCCAGCAGCCCAAAATTTCACTGTGGTAAATGATGGTGCAGAGTCCCCATACACAGAATCCAACTCATCTTTTATTTGCGAAGGCGTATTGCCTTTCAAAAACAAATATTTAATGACAGCTCGATACTCGATTTTGTCCATTTTCACAAAAAAACTCACATCAACTCACTCAAACGACTGTTACATAAAAACTGCGCGTCCAAAATGGCTGAAACTTTGGTGAGTAACTGTCAAGAGATGAACAACGAAATTCGGTAGCTTTTATTTACGAGTGCTGCCATCTTCACGTTGAGGTCGGAAACTTTTCAGACCACCCTCGTAGATGTGCAAATGAGGTTCTATTCTGTGCAGTATAGGGATTAGTTTTGAGGTTATCCCAGCTGTACAACGAAATAACAATTAAAATACCTATAATGTAAAACCCTTATGCAAAAAAAATGTGAACGCGTAATAGTTGCTTTTTATTTTCCTTTTGTAAAACTGGAGAAATTAACAAATTAAAATGTCTAGTTTTCCTATGTATGCATTGGATTCATTTTAACAAAAAAAACAATGTCTTATTAAAATGATTCCAATGCATATTTGATTGTTGTAAAATTAGACATTTTAATTTCTTAATTTTTTGTTTTCAAAAAGGAAAATAAAAAGCAATGACATACAGATGCAGCATCTTTTTCTACACAAAAACTATATACACTTTTGCTCTAAAATAATTATGGAATCAAATAATTGGGCATTGGAAATTTATTACTGAAATCTGCATGGTATGTTATCCGATAGGATAATCCCCATTAAAAGTTAGGGCTAGTTTGTATCCCGATTTTGGAAATAGTAATTTTTGAAGAATTTTGTTTTTACCATATAAACTTTCATAGATATTTATCAAGCTAGCTAGCTATTGGGCATGAGAGTAAGGATTAGGAGCATCACACAATTAAGAACGTTTACACAAAGTATCAAAGAAATAGTACAAATAAAGAAAACATTTAAAAACTTCAAGTAAACTTGCCTTGCGCTCCCAGTAGAAGAAATAGTAAGTAGTAATTGTTTGAACTCTTCCAACTGAACAAGTAAATGAAAACCCTGACAGATCTCCTAAAATTTATCAAAGTTAAATGTTTCCTGAAGATTTGCAACCACTAATTTGGCAGTATAATTCAAAGAACGAACATTTTACGTTAGAGAAATTACTGAATGACGCTAGACAACATTTGGAATATGAAGGTGGGCGTACCAAAGTATTTAAAATTTTAAAATCAATGGGTTATAAATACAAACATGTTAATGGACACAAAATTTTGTGTGAACAAGAACATTTTGTCGTTGCAGCCATAATTACTTTCTTGGGAAAATTCTTATAGTTTCAAAATTTCGGTGACGTGACATTTGTGTGGCGTTCGTCCATGACTACACGAATCTGTTCAAAAAAATAATCCAGCCAATCCAAATTAAAAGTAAGGGAAAAAGATTTACCATTTTACACGCGGGATGTGATCTTGGCGTTTAAGAAGGCTGCGACTTGTTACCAGATTCGACGAACATAACCGAAACTATCACAAGATTATGAATGAAGAGATTTTCAAAAATTGAATGATTAAGCAGCTAATTCCTGCATTAGCTAAGTTTCAAAATAAATGTGCGGTTATTATGGATAACCTGCCTTACCATTCAGTTCAAATAGACAAACCGCTTATATTTTCTTCGAAAGTAGACGAAATGCAGGAGTGATTAATTAATCACAATTTCAAGATTGAAAGTAAAGTTTCAAAAAAAAAAGCTGTGGAAATTATTAAAACCATTTCAAGCTGACAAAAGTAAACAATACGTAATTGACAATATCTTGGAAGAACATGGTCATGAGCGTCTTAGATTGCCACCATACCATTGTTAAGATAACCCAATTAAAATAGCATGGGGGCGCTGTAAGTTTTATTTATTATAGCACGCACGCAGTATACAATATACAGACCAGGTTTTAAAAAAATTCATGAGAAAAAAAATATTTCCTTTGTAATTTCTACCCGTATGCAGATTTTCAAAGGCCTATCACGATTTTCATATTTTGCCCTTTATTTCGCTTTTGCTTATTTGTGTTAATCAATAAAAGTCGAGCCAATCTAATTCAAAACACTTGTTGATTAGATATATATTGCACAATACTCATTTTACAATCTAAATAATCTTCTTTTCCTTATTTTTATGTAAAAAATAAAAATAGAGCTTTGGTAAAGTAGCACACTTGGTGCAAAGTTCATCTCATTTATTTATTTTTATTATTTTCACTTCTTAATCAGTTGTGGATTATTTTTGTAATCTATTGGATTTCTTAAATACAATTTTTTAAACTATAAAATTTTCCTGTTTGATTTTAGTTTTATATTTTTACATCTATTTTCTAGCAAATAAGGAAAAGCGAGATAAAGGGCAAAATATGAAGATCGTGGTATGCTTTTGAAGAGTTGCATACGGGTAAAAAATTGCAAAAAAACATTGTCTTCTCATGACGTTTTTCAAAATTCGGTCAAATAAGTCCATTTTTCGGACACTTTTTCTAACTTGACCTTGCTATTAGATGGCGCCGTAATCTTTTCATGCTGCCAATGCATTTGTATATAAATAATAATAATAATAACAAAATAATTTATTAGAAATACCTTTTTATTATAAAGCCTTTTTTACAGTCGTATTACAATTTTTTATTAAAACAATAGTTTTCATTTGTCTTTCGGGCTTCAACAATAATTATTTTTTGGAATAATGAAGCAAATAAACTCCTAAAGTCCGTTAGAATTTTTCAGTCTTTCTCCTCGAAGTTTTTTAACTTCACACTCTAATGTAAAGGTTTATCATCATTAGCTATTTTTTCAAATAATAACCGTACAGTTGCCAGTCGTTCATCAAACAAACCCTCCAAAAGTGGTTTGTATTTTGTATCCTGAGACTTTTCAGCCATAAATTTAGCTGTCAGATATTCAGCAAAACTTTTCTGAACAAATATCGGTAGATTGTCCGTACTGCTTACTGACACTACTATTCCGAAATTCTCTTCCCCAGCTTTAGTATCTTCTAAAAATTTATCAACATCATTATAATTTCCAAATATTCCTTCTAGCAATTCTCTTGGAAAAAATAATAGCAACGCTGATTTATAATGTATGGTTCTAAAGTCTTGCAGTCCCCTTTTAAATACCCTACTTAAACTACTTATATTGTAATTATCTAATTTTCTCTTTAGGTATACCTCAAATCGTTTATTTAGGAAGTTTTCATATAAATCGATTACGTTTATATCATCTAATTTCTCAATGTCCTCAATATTTCTGTCATTTACGATATCCAATATCACGTTCAAGTGAAGAGGGACACTTAAGAATTCTACATTTGAGTTTCCAAATGATTTTGTCAATAATGTTAGTAGTTGCTCAACAAAAGCTTGAGCATTTTGT
>VTPC01085229.1:12641-29967 GCA_011009095.1 Ignelater luminosus | reverse complement strand
TTTCATTTACTCACATTCTAATACATTTTATTGTATGGAGGAATAATGGAACCGTTGATATGTGTGGTTCAGATGTCTTCGGTGAGGACTTAAGCAGCCAGTGGACTGAACGGTGACATATTGAGGAGGTTTGGATAATCATTAACAGTGGAAGACCTACGCGGTGAAGGGCGTATGTAAACAAGGAGATCTGCGGAAAAGGAACAGGAAACGTAAAGTTAACAAGGTTGTGGTTAAGTGAAGTTAAACAAGAATAAAAGAAGGTGGTAGATAAAAAAGAAATAAGTTAAATTTGAAGATATTCAAAATAGAAAACAAAATTTTAAACTTTTTTTTGAAGTAATAAAAAGGAAATGTAAAATTGTCTGATTAATTAACTGTCAACTTGATAGAGATTGGTCACGTGTTAATCATGGTGTCATTATTATAGATCATCAATAAAAGATCATCCAAGTTGCATAAAATAATCACATTATAACCTTTAATCACAATTATTTGACTTTTGGCCAAATTATTTGACATGAAAAAAATTATAAACGTAAAAATATATAAGGTAAACATTGTGTTGTATCACAATATATGTAAATACGGATCGGTATCCGTCGTGATGAAATCACTAGAAAACTGAACTTATTCTGCTTTCAAATTAGAACTGTTACAGGAAAAATGAGTGATAGTGACCCAGAGCGATATTTTTCTCGTAACACAAACTACAATTGACATGTCTCTAACTCGGCAGACTGGCGATCGGGTGTTTTGAGGGTATAGTTCGTGGGCGACTTATTATCAGAAGACAAAGTAAAAAAAAAACCACTAGATGCCAATGACAACAATTGCGTCTTTAAATAGTAAAGCTTCATCATAGGCCCACTATAAGGACGATCTAGTAAACTTCATGAATTTGATAATACCAGAAGCCCCAAGACCTGGATAGCGGCCTCGGATGCCGTCGAACTCCTAGTGGACTACAGCTGATCTCTACTTGAATGTATTCCAAGCAAAACATTCAAATAACGAAGTTAGTTTAACAAGTACATATAGAATATATCAACAACAAAGAAAAAGAAAGAATGGTGTAGAATTAATTACGTAAAATCCTTTGTAATACTATTTAAAGTTGCTCTAGAAACAATCATCTGAATTTGCATCAGCATATTATGTGATGCGATCTATAAAAACGTACCTTAAGTCAAAAATATTAATTTTTACTTTTTAGATGCATTTTATTTTACAAATAACAAGTATAGTGTCTAAAAAAGAAATAGCTTGATTTGTTAGAAATTCAGCGAAATACTGCCGTTAATTTATTACGTAAAATCATAGTTTTGAGAAAAGCCTCATTAAAGCTTTGCATGCCATTTGGCTATAACATGACACTTTGTAGAATATTACGTAGAACATTAAGATGATAACCTAAAAGGGTGGTTTATGGTTAAAAATGTTCCAAAAGTTACTAGAAATATCTGGAACTGAGACCCTAAAAATCGATCATTTAATGGCGGTTAGGTTTCTTTGTTCTACAGCACTATTTACTTTTCCAACTTTAACACGTTCGCTACCAGGGGTCATTTTGAATTTCGACCACACAGACCATATATATATTTTTTTTTCAAAGTGCATGAAAAAGATATTTTTAAGTATGTGTATAGTTAAAAAGTTCGAATATGATATTTTTGGTGATAATTTTTGACCGGCTCATATATGAGACACTGGTCTATAGTAGTATTTTTTTTAAATAGACCACGTGGCTCATATAAGAGTCATAAATAAAACGTTGAATTTTAACTGCTAAATATTTATTGAGCATTTCTTTCACAAAAACAAATACATGTAAAATATAAATTATGCACTAGGATATACATGTTTGGTAACACAAAAAGTTTTAGACGCTATTTTCATGGTAGTGTTTAAAGCATGGGTCAACACAAAGTCGAATGAAATTACCTTCTTTGTCTTTACAAATGTCACATACATAAAATGTCTGTGTTCTCGTTTTCTTTACAGAACAAATTCTACATCTTACCCGTTTTACAATTTTTTTGGATAATGGTTTCTACCTTCTACCCTGTTCTGGGGTACATTTTCATTCCCTGATTTCAACAATTTCGATATTACCATATCTCGAAATCTCAAATAACTGATCTTTTTTGGTTGAATTATATTATATATGTAAGTACTGTTCCATAAACAAATATCTGCCAAATCAAAAAATACTTTTAGGTACCAACGAATAGTCTTTCTGGGTGTTGTATAATAAGAAACCATTTGATCGCATCTATCGACTCCTGACATGAACTTGTTATAATCAGTTATTGCAACCGGCTTCTTCTTTTCCACTTCTCTTTTATTCACACACTTGCCAAAACCAGATGAATGTGAAGTAGATATCATACGAACGTCTCTTTTGTCCTTTCATTTTGTAACTAATACTTTTCTCTTTCTTCTAAAAATGGCCTCTCCCTTCTTCAGTTTAGCGTTGACCACAATTTTTGGGTTTTCTTTGCGACTTTTTCTCAAAGTACCCACAACATTTGTTTTATTCTCATGAAGAAATTCGGCTAGCTTTACACTATTATAATAGTTATCTAAATATAACGTGTGACCTTTGCCAAGATATCGTTCTGCTAGTAATGTTACAACTGAGTGGGCATGCCCGATTTCATTGGTGACGGTTCCTTTTCCTGAGTAAATTAAAATCTCTAGTACAAATCCATCGGGGGTACAAAGTTCATAAAACTTGATCCCATATACTTGGCACTTTTGTTAGGTATATACCGGCGAAATATTAAACGCCCACGCCATAGTAGCAAAGCCTCATCCAAAAACAAATTTTTTCCGAGATAAAAAATGGAACGAATATTTTGTAAGATATGCTCGAGAACTTGATCAATCTTATGTAAACGGGAAGTCGTGTCATCATCTGTTTTGTAAAAACATAAACATCGCAAAATAGTTTCAAACCGGTTTCTTGGCATGTTTTTGCCAAAAACTGGGTGGTGATAGATAGAGTTTTTGCTCCAATATTGTTTTAGACATGGCATCGATATATTGCCCATTATAAAACATAATCCAAGAAAATGACGAATTTCATCAGGATTGGTTTCTTTCCAGTTTTTCATAGCTGAATGCCTTGATACATTTTTATCCCTGAGAAATTGTGCGCGAAGATTAACCCAGTTGGAAATCTTGGCAAATAGTGGACCATCAAAGAGAATTTCAAACAATTCCTTGGCGTGGTTGTAACTGGAATATTAATTTTCAGTCCCTCTTGCTCCACGAAGTCGAAAAGTGTTGGCTCACAATCGATATCAATCCACTCATCTTCACTTTCGCCCAGCCTAATATCTTCTTCTTGGTATTCGTTTTGGATAGAGTCGGTCTGTTCTCCACCGGACAGAATCTCTGGATTTTGACAAATACCCGTTTCATTTTTGTCTCACACTACCTCTTGATCACTTGAATCTGATTCTGACGAAGCTGACGTTGGTTGGTAACTGCTGCCTAAATCCGAAAACATCTCTGGAATTCCTTCAGAACTATCCGATTCCGATTCCCCCATCATGATCCGATCAACCTCCTCTTGTAGTTCCTTAGGTGTCAAGCGACGAGCCATTTTCTCAAAGATCCAAAACGTGTTATGAATAATTTCCTGTAACATATTTTTTATTTGGTTATTTTTTTGCTTTTTGAAGTTCACTTTTCACATGCAGTACCACTTATACAACACAGAAGACACATTTAGAATTTTTGAAATAAAACAATACTTGTTATTATTCAATGCAATAAATTTTATCCTAACCATACTTTTTGTAAAAATAAATAAAGTTGATCAAATTAATCAAACTATCGCACAATTGACTATTACTATTGCAAGAAACTATTGCAAGAAACTATTGAAATACACATGATAATAACAACAAAATAAAAAATTACTTACCAGAATTGCAAAAATACACCATTCAGACGGGACACTAACGCACGTGTTTCACAGTAAATAAACCAATAAAATAATAAGCTAGACAAAGACCATCCGGCTACCATATCAGCCGATGCCTTATATAGACCGTGTGCGAAGATGAAATCGCTATCATAGACCGTGTGTTTTTAAACTTACATTTAGTTTAGTAGTGTAGTAGGACTCATATATGAGCCGGCGGTCCATTTTAAAAATTAACATGGCTTTTATATGAGCCGCTTGGTAGCGAACGTGTTAAGATACCGTTTTATCGATTTTTTTTATATATAAACTCAGTTTATGAAATTACTGAGAGCAACAAGTATTAATAAAGGCAAATCAAACGAACAATATAAACAAGATGTAAGCGGATTTAATTCAATGTTCGTCGTTGCATTTAAACTGACAAACAATTATCTACAAGTAAACAATTTCTAATATTTACATAAACGAAAACAGCTCTGTTTAACTTATCGACCTTCCTAAATTGATACTTTACTAAGATAGTACTGCTCTACATTATTATTTGTTTAGAATCTAATAGACAAGCTAAACCTATGTAGCTCAAGAGGTGAATCGTTTTTTGACGTTTTATTGTGCCTGTTAAATCGTTCGCTTTAAATTGATTACAATATATTTAAGATAGATCACAAAATTATTGTTCTAGCGGTTCGCGCAAAAAACCTTGATTTACTTTACAATCTAAAATGTTGAATGATAGCGACATTTGCTTACAACTAATGCGACAAATCAATATAGGTGGATTCGACCTTCAAAAAACATGAAATTTATACTTAAATAAAGTCTAGACTTACTACAGCGTTAAATCTGTTATTCAACAGGTTACTGATTTAATGCGATTTGCGCATTTTAATTTTAAAATAACTGCAGGATCAAAGCAAAGCTTACAAATGTCTAAGTTGCATCCTATGAGTTCGCTTCCCTCACCATGCAGGCTATCGGGCTGGATAACCGCTAATGCAGCACAATTAGTTTGATGAACAAACATTTTGTACAGGATTGTAAGTGCTACATGAACCTGTGGTGCGTTGTGAACTAAGCGCGTGAATCTAATAATTGGTTTATAAATAAATTAGAAACCGCAAGCAATTTTCTTGGTCTTGGTCTTACCAGTGTTACGAAGTTCGAGATGAGCTTTAGCTCCCAAGTAACGAATAGCATAAAAGGAGTGAACAATAATTAAACGAAACATTCTCTCCTACAAAGAAACGCATTTCGCTGCCACGCAGGGCCGACGAAACATGATTTTCTGAGGTATGGAGTGCAAGAAAAGATCGTTACACACATGCAAACCAAACGGGTGCGTAGGCGCAGAAAATCGATTTAAACGATTAAAAAGTTCTTTTATTGTGTATCATTTTTAAATAATGAATAAACATGCATTAAATAATAAAATAATAAGAAATAAAAAATATACATGGTGTTTATTGAACATGCGCCAAAAGTTCAGGGAGTTATTCATTGAGTTATTTGAAAGAAAACAATACTTTATTCTTATTACATGTAAAGATGTTTGATCTAATCCAATCCTCTCCTTGTTGACTGCTGAACTTTTTCAAAAATACCAGGGTTGTTTCTTATTGCATTACACCCCTCAATTACCCGATTTCTCAAATCTTCTTCATTCTCCACCGGAGTAGTGTATACTAATGTTTTCAAATGCCCACATAAATAAAAATTTGAGGGACTTAAGTCTGGGGACCGAGTGAGATCCACCTCCATCAATCCAGCGATCTTCGCGCAACCAGACTAGAATGTGCTGGTGCAGCATCGTTACGTTTCTCGTTACCAATGGTACATCCTCTAGGACCCAGGCAGTAATTCTTATAAAAACCTTCGATACACCTCACTGGTAAGTCTTCCTGGTAGAAATACCGGTCCAATTAGCCAGTCATCCACAATTCCAATCCAAATGTTTAATGAAAATTGATATTGAAAACGATCTTCAAGTAGCGCACGTGGGTTATCATCAGCCTACGTGTCGTTATTATAAAAGTTTTTAATTGCATTTCTGGAGAAAACTGCTTCATCTGTAAAAAGAATTATCGCCCTAGTTGGGGGATTTCAACCAAAGTTTGCAGAAGCCATTGACAAAATGCAGTACGTTGAGCAAAATCAGCAGGAATAAGTGCTTAAACGCACTAAAGCCATTTTCACACAGTTCTATTACTCACATTCAAAGCATTTGCTATTTTTTTGATAGATGTACCTGCATCTTCCCCTACCATGTCCAGCACATTCTTCTACCGTTGTTACTGCTGTTGCCCTTTATAGTCCTTCATTTCGTTTAAATGTGACAGTTTCATGAAGACGTTGATGAATACTTTGGAAAGTTTTTGTATCAGGAACATGACAACTGGAAATCGTTTACTGTACAACCACCTAGCCTCTAACGAATTCTCATTGGCAAATCCATACATAAAATGCATATCTGTCATTCCAGTGTTAGTACAGCCATTTATATTGAAAGCTTCAGTAACGAAAATTTAAGTATCAAACGAAAATATGCGACGCAATCAATTTAGACAACTTTCAAAGAAAGGAAATGACAAGTAACAATGGAAACGTATTTCTGAACATTTTTTGTACTCCGTAGACCCAGTGCAGCACACCGTAGCTTTACTTTACTCTTCGAAACAAAGAGTGTTTCCAAAAATCGTTCAAGGATAAAAAAATCTTAAAATAACCCAAGGAACAAATCTTTGCCGAATGCTTAGTAAGCACCCTGTATGTGTTAATCGACAAAAATTGAAAATTAAAATACGAAATTTTTAGCTATGGAATCCATACTCAAAAAAATCTCAAGTATGGAGTGCTCCATGTTCATCACATGCCTTCCGCCGGCACTAGAAATTTAAGATAAGTTCGAGATACGTGAGCGACACGAATTTTCAAAAATCAGGAAGTCGAAAGCTTATAAACAAATGAGCTCTCTACTTGCTCATTGTACAATTGAACGTAGAGGTAACAGCCAAAACAAGAAATTTAAAAGAATTAACTCACCTTATTGAAAGTCATAAATCAACTGGAGTTGACGTTTCTAGGAGATAGATAAAAAATGAAAGTTAACTCTTTAAATAGAATAAAGCTTATTTAAAAATCGTTTTACAGGAAATTTTTGGGTATAAAAATTAGTTTACTTCGATACATGCATTGCTTTGTCCAGACAATCCGACAATGTTTAAGATTAAGTGCGTCTGGTTTTACAAATAATAGAAAGATATTGTATTTTTCATCTTAGTATTAGAAGATATATTTTTTCACACTTCTAGTTAGTTTAGCTATAAGAATACTTTAACGGAACCTAAGAATAGTAGTAAATAAAACTTATCAAGCCTTGACTAGTATTGTGTATAAGCTTTTCTTGCGTTGCTTGTATTAAGAGTCATTTTTGTGAAATGAGAACTTTCCGATAAAATTAGATTTTAACAAGTGGAACTTTCAACTTTATCTAAAGTTATTTTCAAAAAAGCAACTATTGGGGTGACGCGATGCTCATTCCACTAGGTGAGTGGCGAGCCTCCACTGCTTGGTAGGAACCGTGGAGTCCTAGTGTTCAGTATACTAAAATATACACATAAGCGTGGTAGTCCAATTATGTGTAGCCTTCAGGCTACAGAAAACTTAGCGCTTTTGAATCAGCTAAATCTTATGGGAACGGAGAAATAAACTTGTCAGTATTTAGAATAATATGCTGCGTACAACAAACAGGGTGATAGATTTGTCTTTGCTTACTACCTGAATTGCTCGAGATACCGTTCCATTTTAACCCTAATCAGAAGCGTGACAAAAAAGTTTCTATACTAGAACCACAAATTCTCTAAAGTTCCTGTATAATATATGCCCTTTAATACCACTATTCTAATTCTTGAAATAGGATAATTGCCTCCGGATAGACAACTCAGATCTCTGAGACATTGAACTAACAAGTGAGAGCAAAATGGTGCGTTCAATAATTAAAATAAGGTTATTTATAGCTTAACTAACTAAATACTCTAGATGTTTAAAGCTACACCGTTTGTTGTAGTAATATAATTATTAAAGTCAGTTACATCCTGCTGATTATTATCAGTCAATAAAAAAAGATGAACTTGAAAGTGATCGTTTTAGAAATTCAAAAAAATGAATAAAAAACAAAAAATCTTAACATATCAAGTTGCTTGTAACCATGGTAATAAGTCAATAGTTAAGTTTTGCAATGACATATGGTTTGTTGCTAAAAAGTGTTGCGTCATTTTTAAAAATTATAAAATCAAAAAGGAATTTATAACTTGGCGGGAAGAGTTTTCACAAACTTTCTATTTCCTCATCGTATTCGAGATACGGGGTGTTAAAGAAATTGCCGATGTTACAACCATTCAAAGGCAAATGCGGGTCATAGAAGATAATCGACTTTTAATAATTCTTTTATGTAAAGTTACCTAATAATTATCTAGTGTTGAACAGATCTTCTTTGTCAATTTTTAATTCAACCAACCGAGCTTAATAGTTATTTATTTAATTACAATTCTGCTTTGTAACTAAAATTACTTTAACCAACTAACTAATGCGCCTGGCAAACACAGACTCATAGTAAGCTTATACTGGTACTTACGAATAGCATTAACAATTCAGTTCATGTTTATTTAAACAGCTTGGAATCATTTTATTGATCTATTTGGTTCTCTTAAGAGTAAAGAATTAATATTCCTTGGTTAATTTTTAATTTAATTAGCTAGATCTTACTAGGATTACCTAACCACACCTATCACTTCAAGTTCTTTTTACGGGTCTTGGAAAGACTAGATCCTGTTGGGAATTCTTTTACAAATATTAAACTAATTTTTAGATTTTACTTGTATGTACCATATCGCTTTTACTGTATAATTTTGACATTCACCTCTTATTAAAACTATCGCGGCATCGCCAAGCTGGGAAATTAAACTTGCAAAGTTTTACAACTTTCTATGGTTTATCAGATGGTAAAATAAGACTGTTTTAATGTATGTCCACGCCCCTTATTCGCTACTTTGTAATTTATATCTTACTCCTTAAGTCCTTACGCATTTTACTTTCCCTCTTGCAGATTTCTTGTGGCTACTTGCTTATAACCTTAAACGTTAGATACTTTTTTCAGAATTTAAGATCTTTTTGAGAATAACAAAATCTCAAATTCTGACACTGATAGAAAATTTATATTTTTATTACAAATATATATTTTATACAGAAGATTTTGAAAACGAAAATCCAACACATGTTGCTTTTTATGTAAGAGAAAAACTACAAACCTAAAAGGAATCAAGGATATTTATTTTAGTTGTGATTTAAACCATGGAAATTTTGAGATATATATTTATTTACTAAGGGATAAACTCAAATTCCTCAAAAACAAACAATAAGATTAAGTATTGTATTGCTTTGTATGACAATTACATTCTGACATTGCAGCTCTAATAAATTACTTTAGTGCTTCTCATTTTATTAAATATAATTTGATAATGTAACTCACAATCAGTCAGGAACACGTTCGTGAACACAGAAATTTACATTTTTTTGGAGGGTTACCATTAATATGGTATCGAAAAATTCAACACGAACAGTCTTATAAATGAATTCTAAACATAGGTAATTACTTTTATCAGTTAATTAATATCTGCTTAATGTATGCTGCATTAAATTAACAATTTCCAGGTTCTGAAAGCGAGAAAATAAATTTCTAAACCATCACAATCATGTAATTCCTAAATGAGCTTGTAATTTATTATAATTATCTGAGGAAAATAAAAGGAGAATCACAATAGATCACGTTCTGTTAACGTGTAGCATTACCTAAAAGAGAGAATACTGAATTCAAAATTTAGATCACGTCGTGAGAAGTTGATTTAAAATGTGGTCTTAATATTCAAGCAGCTATGAGAAAGGTGATAAAAACAGAATTGGCTTACGAAATGGCAATATTTAACTGCTTTTTATGAACTTTTTAAACCCGGAGTAAATTTACTAAAGGGTTTTCCAATAAGAGGTGTTATTTTGAATAGCCCGCTATTTCGGTAGATGTCACTTTTGAAGCTATCATTTTTTGACATTTGACAAGAGAAACTACGCCATTAATAAATATGGAACGATACACGCTTCAACAACGCATTGAAATTATTAAAATTCACTATAAAAATGGTGAAAATTTGGCAGAGACGGTTCGTAAAACTCGAACATTTTTGGGTCACCGTGAAGCACCTTGTCGGACCGCAATACAGAAATTGGTGAAACAATTCGAGCTCTTGGGACAAGTTAGTGATGTGAAGAATAAAACCCGTGCACGTCGCTCAAGAACAGCCGAGAATATTGCTGTGTAAAAGAAAACTCAGGTTTGTCCATTCCTCGTCGTTCTTTGGAATTAGCCATTCCACAAACGTCATTACACCGTATTTTGCATTAAGATTTGGGTCTTAAGGCTTATAAAGTCCAGTTAACACAAGAACTCAAGCCGGCCGATCATCAACAACGTCGTGTCTTTGCTGATTGGGTCGTTGAAATGCATGAAAATGATCCAGAATTCCATCGAAAAATCATCTTGAGTGATGAGGCCCATTTCCACCTCGGTGGCTTCGTCAACAAGCAAAATTGTCGGATCTGGGGCTCAGAAAATCCAAGAGTTATTGTTGAAAAGTCTCTCTATCCTCAACGTGTGACTGTTTGGTGCGGTGTATGGTCCGGCGGAGTCATTGGACCTTACTTTTTCGAAAATGAGGCTGGAGCAACAGTTACGGTGACTGGATTGCGCTATCGAGAGATGATTAACGATTTTTTATGGCCGGAATTGGATGGTATTGATCTGGACAACGTTTACTTTCAACAAGACGGCGCTACGTGCCACACAAGCAACGAAACCATTGATCTTTTACGGAAAAAGTTTCCGGACCGTGTTATCTCTCGAAGAGGTGATCACAATTGGCCACCGAGATCTTGTGATTTAACACCTTGCGACTTCTTTCTTTGGGGCCACGTGAAAGAGAAGGTCTACGCCAACAGCCCAGCGTCGATTCAAGACCTCAAAGATGGAATTCGTGAGGCTATCGAGGACATAGGGCAGCCACTTTGCGATTTGGTTATGGAAAATTTCATGAAAAGGATATTGTCCTGTAAGCGTGGTCGTGGTGGTCATTTGCCTGATGTTATTTTCCACTATTAACGGCATACCTTCCTCTTTATAATGAAATAAACATCCGATCATTTATATTAAAAAATGGCACTTTTCTTTGAATATCAAAATAACACCTCTTATTGGAAAACCCTTTATTTACACCATGAGAAGATGTCAATTTCTGTTTAATGCATCACTTCAGTTTACGGAAACATTTTGTGTATCGATATGGTACAATAAAAAAGTAAATACGAGACGAAATTCCTACTGAACGGTTTTCAGAAAGCTTTGTAATATGAATATCTTAATTCATTCAATCTACTCGATTTTTCAGTTCAGAGATAAGTTTAAAAAAATTAATTTACTTCATTACGAATGTAAGGTATAATGAAAACTTCATAGAATTCAGTTACCACTGTAATTTTTAGCAATTTTCTTTGTATTATAGCAAAAAAAAGTGTTGTATAGTTGGTCAAATCAAAGCTGATTCTATGCTCTATTAATTCATAATAGCAGATATAAAGTGTTCTGCTGCAAGAAAAATGAGAAAAATCTTTTAACACCATATACATACTCATATGCTACTCAAAACGGGTAGCTCGTAGCCAACACCTGCATAAGACCTTTTTCGTGTAGAACCTAACGTAGAATATTTTTTGTAATAATCATCGTCCTTGAAAAACTATTGATTTTTTCTTAAAAATAGGGAAAAATAAAAAATTTTAAAAAATTTGGAGAAAATCAAAGCTACAAAAAACTAAGATTTTTGATCACAAAAATTTAGAGTAACACCTGGAATCAAGAACTGGGAAGTCATAAAAGCTTACAAACGAGATCCCCACTGAGATACAGATCTGTCTGTAGAAATAGATTGTGACCTTGAGCGTGTAATAAGGGAGTTATGCGAACAATAAAACACAAAGGTATAGTTCATACATATATTAGAGAAATCCAGCAAGAAAATACATAGGGCGAGAATGTTTTTATCAAAAACACAAAATTTAAAAAAAATGCATAAATTCCAAATAGAAAAGTTTGTTAACCCTAAATTGAATTCAAAAATTTAGAAAAACTACAACAAAAGTAATCAACCTCTCAATGTGGACTTATCACTATCAAACAAAAATCTCTCGAAAGAGAGAAAACTATTAAAAAAAATACAAGAATACACCGAAAGCACAAATTAAATATAACACATGTAACGGAAGCAAAAAGTAAACGTTAGTAATAAACTTTTTAATGTTTACAAAACTTTACTGCATTAAAATTAAAAACTGAGATTTCTTGGTGGAATCTGTATCAATTAGACACACCTGGATTTAAGGAGTTAAAAAATAAAACCTGGAAACTTAAATTTTTTCTTCTTGGTGTTCAACGTTCGAAGTGTATGCTTTAATTTTTAAAATATTTTTTTATTTTGTTTTTTTTGCGCAACATACCACCACAACATATAAGAAAATTGTTATTTTCATGAAATTTTGACCATTGCTTGGTGGAATTCTTTAACCCTATTTTTGTAGTGGATCAGTCCCTGTGTTTCAAATTCATATTTTTAGAATTTGTTCCGTACCTTGGTTTTACTTACTATTTATCCCTAGCACCCATCCTTCTTGTCCAATTTGTTATTTGTATAGCTTCTAAGTCTCTTACAACCTTGTCCCACTATCTCAGTCTTGCCCTTTCCGGACTTTTTTTGAAATGCTTGTCATTTTATTATTGCATTGGTTTCTTTATCCTCATTACTTTTCATAACATGTCCTACCGATTTTATTCAATTGTAATTCATGATTCATCACAGGTCTGTATATATTCTCACCTAGGAGGTAATAATCTATTAAAATGCGTTGAAACAGCAACACTCTCTCCGGCTTTGGAAGGCGAAACGTGATGTTCTGTTTTTCCCGCGAATGTTGCAGAGAAACTTTTCACCTCATAGCAGGTGCCTACAGTTTCAATACCAACCAAAAGAAATGTCCCAGTAACTGTCGCAACTCTGAAGTTCTTCTGACGCATTTAGCAGCAGAAGCTGACAAATAGTTATAATATGGTTAAACCTGCTACATAGAATTTGCGTAGTTCCTAAATAAATGAAACAAGCAAAAGAAGGAATCTACCATGTCTCCAGGCACTAGCATCATTTCGTCTGAACTCTTATCGTCGCCACAACAGCTGCCATTTTGTTTTACTTGGAGCTGGCTGTAAAGCATGAATAAATGTCGAACATTCTTACTACTAGTTACTACAGTTTCTATTCCTAGAAGAACTATATCATTGTGCGTCAATTAAATTCCATGGAGGCATTAATGAAATTGACAAATGTTGACGCTTAGATAAAGAGCAGCAACCATACGGAAACGTTCATTTGAAAAAAGGATGCCAAATTGGTGGAAAAAATTGAATGTAATCAGCCGTCAAACTCTGCCAAAAAACATGAAAATAAGTGACCAGTCGTAACAGAGAGTTGAAGTTGATGATAGAAGCATCCTGGACAACTTGTGAAAGTTTTTTTAGGTTTAGAAGAATATCATCTAAACTAATTTTGTTAAGCAACCATAGTTCTGCATGTTATGTCTAAGCAGGAACACTAGTTAGGTTTGCAAATACTAATGTTAGGCTCTTAGGAAGCATCAATAGTAATAGTAACGCAGAAGCTGTCAAATCTTCAACACGGAAATCCCCTAATTAAAAGTGTAGCTTATGTCTAAGAATTATTCATAGTTAAGAATAATATACTCCAAGTCATTGTTCAGTACTGCGTCGTAATTGTTTAATAAGCGGATAATTTTTCTACATTCAGCTACAACAAAGGTGCGGTATTGAGAATGATGCGCAAAATAAGTGAAACACCGAGTGACCTGGTAAACATGAGACGGTATTTAGCAAGTATCACAGTGAATAAGTTTTTTCTTTAACAAAGTCAGTCAGTCATCTGATTTGGTTTTCCTCGTTCATACGTTTGGAAGCCTTATTGGAAATGTCAGAATGTAAGCCCATAACATCCAATAATAAACAGTTTTACAATTTTACAACCGAATGTGCGGTTGTTGCAAATGGGCAGGACTAAGAAGATCTTTTTAATAAACTCCATGGGCGGCGTGATTGCTCAGAAAAGAGTAGTAATAGAAGACAATAGAGAAAAGTGAAAAAAGATGTTCCTTCACGACAAGGAATCAAGACATATTCGCTTAACAGCACTCTGAAAATCTAGTTAAGGGCCTGATGTGGCGATAAGTAATCCACAAATGAAGAACTAAAACGATTACAAATATCTTTTGCGCTGGTTTAAATCAATTATTTTCCACAGCAACTGGGCGAATTTCACCATTCTTTGTAGTCAGATTAGTGACAAAAACGGGTTTCATGTGCGAAAGAAAGGCTTAAGCATATAGCTTTCCTTGGACATCTAGTGAGTGACATGTAAGTAAAATTTGTAGAAACTGGAACGCCTATTTCAAATCATCTTTTCTGATATTGTATCATGCCAAATTAGTAGAGTTAGGAGGCTCGAAAAAAGAAGCAGCTGTAGTGTTGGTTTTGACAACTATAGCATTATAAAATGTAAAGAGGCTGCTCTACATATGTATATCTGAGTTGGCATCTTTTGCTTCAATCTTCATAGTATGAGATTTCGGAGTAAATATTCAGATATTAGTAAGTTGGTTTTTCTTCTTTACAAAGGAAGAACGTGAGATCGCTTTAGTTATGAAAATAATTCGCTTCGATTTAAAATGAAATATTGCTCAACGTATTTTTAACCAAA
Source organism: Ignelater luminosus (assembly GCA_011009095.1). Taxonomy (NCBI): domain Eukaryota; kingdom Metazoa; phylum Arthropoda; class Insecta; order Coleoptera; family Elateridae; genus Ignelater; species Ignelater luminosus. The sequence continues at coordinate 15,111 of VTPC01085229.1, read as the reverse complement.
GGACAAACAAAAAACCAAGATTTACGTATTTTCAAAAAGGAGTCATCAAGTCTGCAGTTAATATTGCAAAAAATCACTCTGTGATTAAAATTATCTGAACTACACTATGGTACGGAAAAAACTGGGATTAGTGACCCATCAATATACGCAACCATATATTTAAATCGATATACCACCTGTAATGCTGGTCTTTATACACTCGAAGACGGATCGTGAGCTAAGAGAGCTTAGAGCAAGCTATCAACGATAATAATAATCTTAGGGATTTCGGTATTAAAAAGGCGCCAGCTGTAGTAGGATGTCGGTGACCTAGTTTCGAATAGAAGACCCCACAGCTGATCTTCGTATCTAGGTCAGTAGGAGAGATATAAGCCAGCGTCGAACCACAGGTTCGAAAATTACACAGATAAATAAAATGGAGATCGTACTGCACTCTAGTTAGATACTTACTTTCATAAGGTAAGCTCAAGGTAATGCTTTGGTATGAGAGCGACGACGCCACTGGGGTCCAGGTCGACTTCCCTGCAAAGCTCAATAAGTATACCCATAACCCAATAAAACATTGAAATAAGTTAATACATATATTGGTATACTGTAGCAAAATAAGTATACAAAGAAAACAGGATACAGCAGTCCGGTTTACACTTTAGGACAAACTTCATATACCTAAATAAGCAATAATAAACAACGAAACAAAAGCACGATATAATAAGCATATATATAGTAAATGCAACCGGGTGAAACTTATTAACATTCATGGTTCAACAAACCAGCACAATGCAGGAAGTACTGGCGCAGTCAAGACAAAGTACACAAACATATAATGAATCGACCGTAAATAGTTAGATATGATTCACTGCTCGTTTATGAGAGAAGCATGAACACTAATTCAAAATAGAGAAGACATAAATAATCCCGACGTTTGAATTTAACTTTGTCATCTGCAGGTGTATTGCAATTAACTGTGGATTACAAAATATAAATAAGTCGCTCGGCAAACAAGATAGCTTGACAAAATTGTTGAATATTAAATCGCTTCGTTAACAACATTAACTATTATATAAAAGGCAAAGGCAAATATTAATTTTATAAATCTTGTTTATAAAAAAAGGCAAACAAATACAAGACATCAAGATTTGTAACAAATCTTAACGGACCTTTCACCACAGGCGGGCTTTTCACTAATATTAACTGGTGTTCTGAGGTTTCTCACCAGTACGAAGCGACGAGTGAGTAACCTTGCAACAAGCTACTCTTTTCCAAACGATTGGTAACGTGACGATAAAACTAAATGTAGGTTTTGCAAGTAAATGCGAAGGTTTGTTGGCACATGGTGTGAGCCAACGATGCTTCTTCATAAAATAATAAACAAAAGGTAATTACCAAAGCTGGAACTATCCTTAAAAGAGCGGGACCAGCTGTTAGCACAAGGTTTACTAACCTCACGGCACTTTTACACAAATTTTTAATTCACAACTTGCATTTAAATATATACAGGTAAGGGCGTCTGCTGATATGTTCGATAATAAGATATTTTTAATTGACTGGAAAAATATCTAGATAAAGTAAGGCAGTACAAATCTCATATGAAGCTTGGTAGGAATATTGCGGTAATGTTAAATAATTAACGGTACGGTAGTTTGAAAATTCCTTGTGGATTTATTGGCACTTTCCGCCAAATCTACTCGCGAGAATTACGTTCAGGTTCAACTCAACCTTGTTAGAAATTAGTTTATCACTCGACTACTTCCCAATAGCTCGCAAGATCTTTAATTTCCAAATTCCACAAGCGGAGACAGGAGGAAACGTGTTTCTGCTTTCACGGTAAACAAAGAACTTTCTCGAGTTTTCCAGCGACGAGTGTGTCTTCAAACCCCTCAAGAGGGTTGTAGCAACAGATAATTGGTTGTTTTAAATATCGGACGATCGGACAAACCAATGAAATAGTACAGGAAGGGTATGTTTTAGCGAGAAACTAACATCTTGCACCGGATAATTACAGGGAATATTAATCTTGTCTATACGAGACAAGCTCACAGATTTATAGTTTTAGGCAAAAGATAGGCGTTTGCGATTCTGTGAATCGCATAAATGAAACCAAAAAATATACAACTACAGGCGAAATACATCTCTAAATTAATAGATAAAAAACATTTTATAAAAGAATATTCGAGAAACTCATCGCTTTCAAGACATAAATTAGTACAATGTCAAGGAGTGTTAATGTTATATTGTAAAGAGATGTTGAACTTAGTTTTTAAAAAGGAATAATATCTTTATAGCGGAAAAGATTTAAAATACGAAAACGATATATGAATATTTATAAGAATAGATAACTTACTAACTAAAATTCTCTAATTACGAAATTTGCCTAACCAGCACCAGCTACGGGGGTGGTCTGAAAAGTTTCCGACTTAACAAAGATACAAGACATTTTTTCTAAAATTTTTTTTTTATTTTTCAACATAGT
>VTPC01085226.1:24854-35867 GCA_011009095.1 Ignelater luminosus | reverse complement strand
TAGATCACTTTACCACATAAGATATCATTTCTTTTAGTTTTCGGTTTTTTTTTTATTTATTCTTATTATCTTTTATAATTTCCACTAACATTTACTTTAGCTCATCGTTTTCTTCCGTTTTGTCTCTGTTTATTCTTGTTTTGCCTGGGATTTTTCCTGTTTCTTTTACTTTTTGTGAAAGTGATAATCTCGTGAGTCACCGATTGCCCTCTTCTATAATAGGTGTTTTCTGTTTCTGGTGTCTTTGATGTTTATAACTCCTTTTAGATCTTCTCTTAGGGTGGTTGGTTGGGCGAAGGCGGGTAATTTATCCCGGCATACTATTTAGCCGAGGAACACTTAAGATCTTCCTAGATCATCTCTTATCTTAGGGTTGTTTTCCCAGCACGTCATCTGGCTGTAGAGTGATCAAAAGGCCTTTATATCTGCCTTCATTGACATTTATTGTGGAATGCCCTAGTTTTGCCGCCTTTCTCATCAGGTCGACATTCCCAATTTTTGGTCATTAATTTCGGATATCTTTAATGAACATTATCTTTTTATATCGAATAATTTGAGACTCTAGACATCCTATTTCTAGGATCTTTTTGAGTCAATTGTTTTATCTTTGGTTATTGCTGACTATATATAACACTTATTGTCTTTATTTTGGTAAATATTTATGACGTTTGGGTGAATATCGTTGAATTTGATCCGAATTTTCTTTCGTCAATATTTGTGGCTGTGTATCGTTACCAATTATCTTTATCGTTATCCTTTATCTTTATGGTAGTACCGAAACGCATAGCCAATTATCGTTCTCTACCGAAGTATCTTTACCTCATTATTATCGACAATTATCTATATCGTACCTTCAGGTAACTATCGTTCGTGGTTTATGCCATAATTATCGTAATTTCTTTGTGACCTTAGCACCTTGTAGGTGCTTAGGCTCACTTGTCTCTCAATTTTGTTTTGAAGACTTTTTACCGATTTTGACGTTCCTTCTCTCTTCTAGTTAAGCTTTTTCTATCTCCACTTCCCGCTATCTCGCTCTAGATACTTTTTTTGAATTATTTGGTTGGTTGGTCGGAAATTCAATTGAATAGTATCGGGTCCACGGACAGCGGTTTTTATGTCGCGCTCACTCATTATGCGCTTGTGAAAACCCAAATGAAAGCGCTGGTACTCACACGTTTCTTTCTTCTTATCCTCCCTTTCCTTATTTGTCCTTATTCCTCCTTTTTCTTCATTAGAACGAAGGGGTCTATCCCTTCAGTTGTTTTGATTAGGTGGCCTGTTTCATGCATAGTTAGGGAATCGGTTTGGGACAGCCGATTCCTCTTTCCTCCCTTTCCACACCCCCGCTGTTGATGCCTCGGTATCAACAGTGGTCCTAGAATTGTGTCGTGTTATCGTATCGTTGGTCGTTCTATTGACGCACCACTCCATTAGGTTAAGAGTTGGTTAACCCATGATGGTTCTCCTTCCCAGGCCTATTGATAGATCTTTGATCACATTTTGACCTTTTGCTGTAGAGTCCCTCGGCGGGCAGACGCTTTACCGATGTCCGAGAACCGGGTACCTTCGTCTTGACCATTGCTGCCGCTGTGGAGCGTGGGTGTCAGGTCGTTACTATATAACCAGGTCTTGCGCAAAACTTTATAAATGTTTTTTGGTCCTGCCTGATCGATTCTGAAACGCATTTGGGGTGGTTGTGCTGGAGTAATAAATTCCAGACGCGTCCATTTGCCATAAGAAGCACATGAATCGATTCTAAAACAAATTCTGTTGGGTTGTGCTAGGTTCACAGAGAAGTTGGAATGACCCCTGTTATTATTTTAACTGCAATAGTAATAAATTTCGTTTTTGGGTACTAAATTAGTAATTAGTACTAAATTTTGTAATAGTATTTTTGTGGTTGTTCCACAATGGTTGTTCCACAATAATTGTTCCAGCTGCACCGCCATAACCTTCTAGGATCATACAGATTTCAAAGCATACACGGCTATACCTCTTCTACAGCGGCTCCAGAACATTAGCTATTATTAAATAAACACAACCTATCAGAACAAATGACATTAATAGTAAATCGACTTTGTTTAATGGTTATCATCATCTTCAAGACAAATGTGATACTTCTTAAAATCTCTAAATTGTTGCAAATATTCGTCACTGTCAAACTCCCATTAGCAATCCTTTTTATACAACCAATAATAAAAGTTCCAGCATCAATGTACCTTACTTTTTATTCACACTGTATATGAAAATCAAAGCCTACGTTCACTACTTTTCCTTATTGCGAATCAATGTGCGTCGCTTAAATATAAAAAAAGACTGATTACGAAAAAATACCGTTAATTCTGAATACATTTTATGAACCCCTCTCTCTGCCATTATTTTTTGTTTTTGTTTGTTACTGACAATGTGCTTTAACGAATATTTCATTGCTTAAGTCAAACGTGAATTTTCTGATCTCAAAAATTTCTGTTTAATTTAATCGACGTCGCATCCTTTCAGTTTCCGAGTTTGCAAGGATTAACCTCAAAGTTGAAACGCACTGTATTTTTATATTTACATAGTTTCTCTCTGGAAAACTACTTAGAGTTGATTACACCAAAAGACGTGAAATGTCTAGATCAATAATACAAAATTGAGGCTTTTTATCAAATTAAAATAACTTGTAATAAGCAAACAATTCAATAAATGAAAAGAGTTTTTAGTGCTTTTCAATAAAGGCTAGCAGGGCTTTCAATTGAAGCACAATATTTGTATTTCAACCTTCAAATGAAAAACATTCTAAACTACATCCACAATGTCGTGGACTTCGTGAAGAATAAAGTAAGAAATCTTTTAAAATATTTAACGCACACCTAATATTTAGATGATGTGATTGAAACATTTAAAATAGTAACAGGTATAGGTAATTTAGAATCACTGCTTAACATTAGTAAATTAACAGCACACTCAATATGTTAATATAAATAAAACACCCGGTAGTAGAAAGTTAAACATTGTGTACAGTTTTACTGTTATTTAATTTTGCACCAAAAACGTTGTATTCAGTAACTAATAACACATTCTAAACGGCTGAAATATCTTTCTCTAAATTCTCAATTTCTTTTCAGGGGCGTGAAGAATCTACAGTCAATACCCATAACGGCATAAAACCATTGTATTATCTTTCACGAATTGCTGGTCTATGGCCTTACAAATACCATTATAATAATATCATTGCTTTGACAATTGCAGATAAAGGAAAAGGCTACATGGTAGCAATAATTTTCGTAATCTTATTCGTTATATGGACCTATGGAAAATACGTTTTTATCTTCAAGCGAAAACTTAACGTGACTACATTTGTTGATGTAATATCTATCTTTTTTTAGACACATCGTAATAATAACGTCTGTTGTATTGGCAAATTGTGTCTACGGTGATTATTCTAGAAAATTCTTATACTTACTTACTCATACAGTACATTTTCGAGGTTTATTTTTAGGGTCTCCTGATTCTGTTATCTGCAAAATGTTCATTTACCACAATTGAATGCATCAAAACATGACTCATTGCGAGTGATTTGTTGTTTGATATGCAATTAGAAAGGAGATATATAAGGAGCACTTGCAACTTTTGATACAAGATATTTCTTACAAGAATGTGCACTTGAGTGCAGGAGGTATCTTTGAAGTGAACTTTAGAGTAATCTCCATGTTGGTTGGAGTTGTTACAACATATCTGATAGTCGTTCTACAATTTCGTTAAAGCCCTTTAAATGATCTCGTCTATTTTAAACCAATATGTGAGCTTTTACTGTTATCATGCTTGCAGTTTTAGTCAATAAATAACTTACGAAATTGATAATAATGGTGTGTTTTATTGGCAGGACATAAGTTTTAAACAAAACAGATTTTTTCTCCATTGTGCGCTGCAACTAAGAAAATACGTTAAAACTACTTATCGGGAAAGATGGATTGATCACCGAAGACTCAGATAATGGTTATCATCAGATCTAATTCCCTTGATTTGAGAGACTCTAAAAGAAAGTTACAGAGAAAATTATATTTTCGAATCGCAAAACTTCACTTTAACTTATACACTTCTTGATGACGCCAGCATCTGCTATTTATGCTAAATTGTTAACAAACAAAAAATTGTAAATTAAAACAATACTACACAACAAAAGTAAGAAAGTTTTTAATTCTCTTCAATTTTTTTTTTGTAATGATATCTTTCAGAGTATCTTAAAAGTCTACCTTTTGCCAGGCGTCGTATTCAGTGATCATAATGGCAAGTGAGTTCAGTTGTTGTGCCAATAGAGGGCGGTCACATTTATAAACGTTGATTGCACTATATTTTCAAAAAAGAGTTTGTACGATTGCAATGCTGACACTGCTTCCTCAGTCTTGAAATCTTCAAGCTGTGATATGAAACTATTTCATCTGCAAACTCCAAGACCATGTTCTCAGAATAATTGCCTCTAAATCTGTTGGGCAGCTTTTTTAATCTTGGCATCTATCTTCGATGAGAACTCGACGAGAAACCCAAATAAAGAATAAACTTTGTTATATGCTTCTATACGACAAGAAAGCTCTTTACATAACTTATCCTATCTACATCCTCTTACGTCTTTGTTTTCCACGCGCACGTCTGCTTTCATCAGTGCGCATTGATTTTCTTATTTAGATTCTTCCCGTAATCATCAGACATTTTTCGTTGTGCTGTTAAAAACAATCGGTGCAGGTATCGCTACCGCTAATTCAGCCGCTTCGTAAACGTCACCAACGTCGATAAACAAAAATTCGATGTAGACTTGGCAGCGTAGCATGTCACCAGAATTCTATTTAGCTGTTTGTCAACTGCCGCGTCTGCTAAATGCACCCAGTGAAAAGCAAAGCCTTGTAATGTCATTTTAAAGTTTTGCATACTTATCCGAATTTTTTAATGTTTAGCAAGTTGTTTATATTGCTAACAGATATTTTTCTTTGGAGTTCTGTTGTTAAGAATTAAAATGTGTTCGATAAATGGTTCTATACATCTTTCATTAGTGAAATCCGATACATTATTTTATGACCCGAACGTGCTTTGTGCTGTTTTTAAATCTTTGTTATATTTTTCAACTGTATTTCCAAGAAAGAACATGTTCGTAATTTGCTAATTCATGTCTGGCAAAAGACAGTTCTACAGTAAAGAAATGATATCCAGTAGTTTTCCATTATCCAATTTATCGTCTGTATTTTGTTTGGGGATATCGTGTACAACTGACTTTTCTATTTCGCCAAACCGTTCCCTTTGTTGGTACTTTGTGATTTTCTCGGGGAGTCGAAATTTGGACACCGTGGAATGCGGGTCCAAGCGGACCCGGTGCTTCTCGCGTTTTGTTTCAACCTTTAAGTGTGGCGCACGGTTAATTTCGACATTTTAGTGGCTGTAAATTTGCTTTGGTTTTCTATTTGGTTTATGGTTTATGGGCATTAATTTGCATTTTGAGTTAATCCTCGGGGGAGGCCTCTTTGGGGATTAAAATATTGACGCATCATTGTGCGGATGGACGTAAAAATTCATATGCTGAAAGGTGTTACCTGTATTTTTACTAGTATGCGGAGATGAACGACAAGCTCATCGTCCCTGTCTTCATTAGAAGGATCGCGTAAAGAAGTAACCGTGTCGAGCCAGTTATTTGGAAATTATTTAGTCTCACTTTCTTCTTGAGTTTTTGGTTTAGTCATTAGGAAAATCTCCGTTATGTACCTGGTGTTCTTTGACTCCGCTATCTTCGTCATATTCCCTGGCTGATGGAATCAATATCCCATCTTCAGTGTCCATCGAGAAATCTGGTATTTTCTTCGTTATTAAGAAAATTAAAGTTTTGTGTTTGTGGAAGTTAAGTGTTTAAAAATGTATTGGGGTTGAAACCATGCCTTCTCGTAATTAAATTTAGTGTAAATTCAATTCTTTTGTATTTGGAAAAGTTGCTGGAAACTCAAAGGACCTCCAGATTTAGAGTAAGGAATAATTGTTTATGTTACATATATTTGTTTGTATTTTTATGTTGTTTTGTTCAAATGCTTTGAGTATTTAACGTTAATGTTTGGTTTAGTTTAATGTTAGAAAAGTATCTTTATAGTGTATTCTTTCCGGAAAAATCTAGGGAAAACAATAGGTAGTTTAAATTCTGTAGTAATCTTTTGAAGGTTTTCTTTTTGTTTGAAGTAATACAAGTTCATATGTTCTAAATTTATTAATAGTTTTAAATTATGTTCAATTTTGTTTGTTTAGAGGGGTTTGATACGATAAGTATTTTGCGATTTAATGATTTCTAAACGCATTTATTTGACGGGTCCTTCAAAACTAATTTTAAGTAGTAATTGTCATTCTTTTATTTGATGTTTGTAATGTAATAATTTCTTCAATCGACCATATCATTTTGAATCTTTTTGTGAATGTTTATTTTACTCGATTTCAAAGCATAATAATAAATTCATGTAGTTTAACTTTTGTGTTCTTATTTCTAGGAGTTTGTTTTTGTTTTATAAGCTTATTTAGGTGCCGTAATGATGGACCTTTCTAGCAACCGCATAATATTTGATTTTGTGAATAAAGCTTTGTTTATAGTTTTGAGAAACGAGAGAGAGGCTGGAGATTTATTAAGTTTATTTTATTTTAAGTTGCGGAACCAACAAAGGTTCCTTGGTAAGTAAAAGAGAATACAATTTAGTCTCCGGACACGATTTTGAAGTGTTTATCTACAGGGTGGTATTTTGGGTGGACCCTATATACAGCGTGTTTGTCGGTGTGGGGACAGGTCGACGAATTACATTGTTTTGTGTGACACTGTCTCCTGGCGCCCTTTTGGTATCTCTTTTAGGCTTTTCAGCTAAAAGCTAAGTTTTAGGCTCAGGTAAGATCATCAAAACCTGGGTTATTTACTATTTTGGAACCTACTCCCGTCTTCGACATGAGCTATGGGCTTGAACATCTACCGATACCTGGCTTATACGGGACTTGTGCATACGTTTGGGCATTTTCCGGTTACAGCCTTCTGGAAACTGCCGTAGTCTTAAAATAAAGCCTTGATTGTATCAGCTCTTACACACCATTTTGCATTGATGATTCTTTCTACAGCACGTGCTCTATGACACGAACATGAGCGAGGGTAGTGTGCAGGAAAGTTTATCTTGGTATTATGTGCTGGAAGACCACTGCAGTGTCCTGACATGTTTTCTGCATTGTCATAAGACTGCCCTCTCAGGTTTTTGTGTCAATGCCGAATTTGTTTAAGGCCAAACAGTAATGGCAAGTGCTTTGCTAGTTATGGGAATAAATGTGGTAAAACGTTCTATACCGTTTGACTACTTGACACTCCAACATATCTAAGCCAATTGATCAATTTGAGACATGTCTGATATCAAATAAACGCTCCCATATTTCTCATTAATTTCTCGATCTTGATTACCATATTTAATTAAATGAAAACTTGCAAAAGGGTCGTACTCAGCAATTAACTCTAAAATTCCTAAGTAGTAGTCATTATGCGGAGAACCAAAAAAATTCTGTATCACTGAGAAAAATTAATTCATGTGTTGGAAGGAATTTGATAACTGACGCTACTATTTTCAAGACTTCAGTTCAGTATTGTTGTTCTTTGTTGAACTAAACTACCAAAAAGTTGTAGACAGAAAAAGATGTAACAAAATAAAAAATATCTTTTAAGTAAACGTCATCAGGAATGGAACTGTGTATTGTGGCCTTGCGTTACAAATAAAAGAAATTAAAAAGAATACTAGGATCCCTTGGTCCTAGACCGCCTGAGCTCAAAAGGTAGTTTTAAGCGTGGATTGAAAAGAAGTTATACCACAATAAAACACAAACAAAAGTTTAACGTACGAATATACTTAATAAAGATATTTGACACTTATAAAAGAAAGAAAAAAAACAGAAAATTAAGCGCCTTTTGTTTCTCAATGAAGACTTTCAACCTCAACAAAGAAAAATTTATAACCCCAGATAGCAAAAATAGTTTGAAACGAGCTTGAAGTAAGCTTGCCCTTAACAAGGGTGCAAGCTTAACGCAAGGTTGCTTTGACAAGCCTAAACGCTTATATCAAGCTTGTATCAAGCTTCCTAGTTAACACATGACAAGCTTGCAGCAAGCTTGTTTTGCAAGCTTACGACAAGCTTGCCTAGCAACCCTGCAAGCATGCACCAAGCCTAAAATAAGCTTATGTTAAGCTTGTGTCAAGCTTATTTCACCAGCTTCCAGTAAGTTACACATGTCAAGCCTGTAAGTGTATATTAAGCTTGATTCAAGCATGAATTAAATCTACAACAAGCTTGAATTTAACTAGTTTTTTAAGCTTAATGTAAGCTTTTACTTAAAAGACTAAATCAAGGAAAGAGAACTGAAATGCTTAAAATGCAATTACACTTTTATAACATTATATTTAATATTCACTGTTTCAAAACAAAGAAACAAATTAGTTAGAACAGCTTTTATTTAAATTAATCTTTTACACAAAATTATAAATATTTTTGTAAATTTAATGGTAATTACTTAATTAGGGTTCCCACTTTTCCAATTACCAATACGCTTTTAGCAGCTATTATTTGCAATCTACAATCAATGATAAAACAGTGAATAAGGGACAGATCGCACCTGAAATATTGGGCCGCGATCACCAGGCTCGTATCAATTACAGTAATGTTTGCTTTGCAGCTATAGTACGATATGTAGATACTTGACCGCGGTTGCGGCTGGCTTGTTTCAATGCTTGACCGTTGTAGATGAGACTATCTATTCTTAATACTGTTGATGTATTGGTTGCAAGATATGCATTGTGATGCGGCAACCTAACCTAAAATTATATTTTCGGCTATGTTGTTTTATGGCGTACTAGCTAAAGCTCGGACTTATAAGCACAAAAATAATTTAAAAGAGCGCTTAAAAAGCATAATATTTTATTGAAAAGAGCATAAAAATATGCAGAAAAATTTTTAGAATTAATACAGAATAAGCAATAGAAAATCTTATTCATTTGATTGGTTATTAAGAAAACAACTTACAATTAAATGTTTTTCTAAATTTTAAATTTTAAAGCTGGTTCTTTTGTCACTTAATATACAGTGTGTAGATAAAGTAAGGAATAATATTTATATTTTTTTTATTATCGCTTTTTGGAAGAAAAGCTCGGACAGGTCAATTTTATTTTTTTTTCTCCGGATTTTATGGACGTTAATTTTAATGTTTTAGTTTACTACTCTGGGACCTATGACGTCATCGACCTTTTTTTAATGAAACTCTCTTATTTTTTAGCGACCCGAGCTTATGCACTGGGTAACTGCTCTCTCCATTCCCGCTTGCCTGTATATATCTTTTCTTTGTTTCTCTCGATGAACCTAGAAGTTTCGTGCCTTTTCTCGCAAATTCTACGGTCGTAACGCCTAGAAAGTTTGAGTCTTCTCTGGTATATTCGATGAACTTATTTGGTGGCGCGTTACAGTACATTAGATTCAATTAATGTTTTACATAAATCAAAGTAAAAGTCTTTCTGTACATCATCTGTTACAGATTGTGTAATGGTTTGTTGCGTATTTAATCGAATTGTATATGCTTTCAAACGATCTTTATGTGTGGTTTTTACATGCTGCTGTACTTTTTCATCGCACTGAATCTAGGATGATTCAGAATCAAAACGATACATGCGAGACAATAAAAATTTAAAACCTCCCAGTTTTTATGCAAGCTTTACAAAACAATTTGTCGTTATCTAATTTTAATTCGGAAAAGTTACTTGTCCACTCTTCTTTCCGTTTTGGCATTGTATCGAATTAGAATTCACAAAAACTTTAAAGTTATCCAAAATTAATAAACACTTTATACTGTCCTAATAAAAATCATAAAAATCTTCACTAACCACGTTCTCGTTCACTAATCTTTTAATTGTTAACTTCTTAATAACGCCATCGAATTTGTACTACATACATCTAGTACATTTACATTTTATTCATGTATGCCAAAAATGTTTATACTGGACTTTATAAAATAGAGAAGTATGACCATCACTGCCCGATTACTTACCTTACTGGAGCCGATGACATCTGAGTTTTAAAAGTACGTACGATAATAACAATATGTCTTTATTTGAGATAGTTAATACTGAAATACAATGACGACTTATATTTTTATAATTAATCGGTTGTTATTTATGAATTTTAATAAAAAAAAACATTTTTGTTATAATGTGTTTAGAAAAAGCAAATAATAAGCACAAAAGCTTAAAAAGCATAAAAATAGTAAAATAAGGAAAAAAAAGCAAAAACAGCAAAAACAGCACAACAAAGTGGTGCTAATTTGACTCTATTTTTTGTAGTTTGCACACATTTGAAGTAATACTATTCCTGCTATTAATAATTACATATAGCAATAATGCTTAGAATCCGAGCTCTACTAATAGCACACAGAAGTCCCAGAATTAAAGAAAAGATCCAAAAAATCAAATTACTAAAAGTTGCTGTTTTTTCCTCTTTTTTTTTGACAGCCTCTCATTCACCCTCTTTATGTTTATCAGTTGATTTTTTTTTTAATTTCTAATATTAATAAAAGTACTGTTACAATAGTATCTGCTGGGACTGTAGATCAGAACGTAGTCAATCTTAAAAAGAAACTTAAATTTGTATTTGACCTACTGTAACGGGAAAATGCTCGAAAGTATGCACAAGTCCCGTCCAGACCAATAGAAGATGTTAAAACCCGTAGCTCATGCCGCAGATGGGGTGGATTCTCAAAGAAACTTGACTGATCTCTTACAAAGAGAAGCTTACTGATTTCCAAAACTTTTATTAAATTAATAGATGGTCGTAAAAGAGGGCGCCAGCAGTCGTAGATCGAAGGGTTCTGATGGTCGGTCACGCGACTACTCGTGAATCCAACACCCTGTATATAGGCTCCTTACGAAACCTCACCCTGTGTATAACTTACCTCGTGGAAGCTTTATTAAAACTCGCTTTAGCGTTTCACAAATGAGGCTCAACACA
>VTPC01085226.1:0-19913 GCA_011009095.1 Ignelater luminosus | reverse complement strand
AGGTAGACGCCGAAAATCACCACACGTTAGTTCAAGTCAACAGCTATCAACGTAATCCCTAACCTCTGCGTTCTTTGTTACGCAGTTCGTACTTACGGAAGTGGGGTTAAAAAGTCGGATGCACGCCGTATTAGGTCAAGATTTGGATATTCTAATGAGAGAGTGGAAAATTTCCATTGTAAATTTACCAGCTTAAACCTGGCTCAATCGAGACGGTGCGACTTTAATTTTTGCAACTAAGATTCCCAGAAACCTGATAGTAGAAATGAACGAAAAGCACGTATACTGGCGTCTAGACGTCGAGACCCCAAAGTTATCAATTTTTTAAAATAACAATGGTAACAAACATTCCTTTAATAAAACAATTTAAATATTGCGCGTCAAGAAAACAAATATCTGAACGAAACTGAGAAACAGGGGCGGATTTAGTGCAAATTTTAAAATAACATTACACTACATAGGGGAAAAATATTAGGTTATAAAGCCAAATTAGTTTTCAGAGATGAGAACGTAACCCCGATTTTTTGTAAAGCACGTCCAGTACCCTATGCTATTAAGGATGCAGTAGAGGAGGAATTGAAAAGATTCCTGAATAGTGGGGTGCTCAAACCAGTACCCAGTAGTGAATGGGCTTCGCCTGTGGTTGTGGTATTAAAGCCTGATGGCTCTATCCGTATTTGTGCGGATTTAAAATAACAATAAACAGGGTCTTCAGCAAGGAGCACTACCCACTCCCTAATCCAAAGCATATAAGAGCAGCTACAACACCAGCTCTCATTCGTGTCAAAAGCTATGACGAAGGCGAAAAGGTTTGGGTGCAAAGCGTAAGAGGAGAAAAAGTAAAATGGTTTCCAGGTGTGGTAACTAAAATTAACAGTCTCTCAACCTGTTTAGTCAGTGTTAATGGATTTACAAGATTTGTTAATGTCGATTATTTAAAACCTAGATCGACTTTTAAATTACCACAAACGGGTACTAATTCAAACCCTCCTGTTAATATTAATCCTCTAAGTTCTCAAGGTTCAGCAGTTCAACCTGAAGATAAAACAACTTCGGATGTTCAGAATGTATTTTTATGGTTATCAAACATTTTATTTAAGGTTTCTTTGAAGTTCTTTGTTAAAAGTAAAATGCATTTAACAATGTGTTTTATGTTTCTTCATTGCAAAAATAATTTATATTTGGATCTCATTTATAAATTTGATATTATAGTTCCTTTGTCCAAATTATCACGATACGTAATTTTTAGTAAATCTAAGCAGACTAAATACGTCGTATAGTTTTTCTCTTCTTAGAAATTGTTACTTATGTTATACGGTTTTAATGGTCTATCGTCAGCAATCTGCGGCCGAATAGAAAGGTCGTTTTAAATTAGAAGAATTATGTGGGGAAAATTTTTATTTTATATGGGCTATTTGTGTTCGATTTGACTTAGCATTGTGTAACTGGCTTTGATTTTTAGTTGCAACTGTTGGGTTGATTAAAACAGTTTGTTGTAAAGAAGAAAGAGTTCCAGTTTTGTTTTTGAGCGGGACGCTCGCGCTTGAGCGCGGTGCGTTTGCCGCTAGTTCGGTCGCTAACAACAATTTGTCTGTCGTGAATTCGCTCTATTTAGTTTCTGGTGTAGTTGCTAGATATTTACAATTATGGCAGCGACAACCTTGTTGGATCTGGCCTTAGGATTCACGGACGACGGGAGCTTACCCTGAATATTTGTGTGGGAAATGTACCTTAAATAAGTGTCAATGGACACAGTGTTGGCCGCATCGGCGTTATAATAAACCAATTTGTTGGGAATAATAAGTTGCGACGAGCTAGTTGAAATTTTGTGTTGTTTGGGAAATTATTATTGTTTCCTTTTGGAATAAAACTCATCATCATGTCATCTTCAGGGAAATTCTTCGTTAAGAAAAGGAACTCCATTTCCCATTTCCAATTTGTAACGGGCCAGTGCTCAAAGGTATGCACAAGTCCCGTCCAGACCAATGGTAGATGTTAAATCCCGTAGCTCATACCGCAGATGGGGTGGATTCTCAAATGAACTTACCTAATCTCACACAAAGAGAAGCTCACCGATTTCCAAAACTCTCATTAAACTAATAGATGTTCACAAAAGAGGGCGCCAGCAGTCGTAGATCGAAGGGTTCTGATGGTCGGTCACGCGACTACTCGTGAATTCGACACCCTGTATATAGGCTTCTTGCGAAACCTCACCCTGTGTGTAACTTACCTCGTGGAAGCTTTATTAAAACTCACTTTAGCGTTTCACAATTGAGGCTCAACACAAACAAAAAACTT
Organism: Ignelater luminosus; assembly: GCA_011009095.1. Lineage (NCBI taxonomy): Eukaryota > Metazoa > Arthropoda > Insecta > Coleoptera > Elateridae > Ignelater > Ignelater luminosus. Next base: position 17,615 of record VTPC01085226.1, on the reverse strand, counting down.
GTATAAACACTGTATAAGCACTTGATTTGTCTTAACCAATTTTGACAAGAAAGTCCTCTGAAGACTTCCTTCCTTTTCAATAAAAAAGACCAAGCAAGAAATACCTTATGGAAGCTCTATTAAAACTCGCTCTGACGTTTCACCAATGAGACTCAATACACAAAATAAACACTGTATAAGCACTTGATTTGTCTTACTTAATTTTGCTAAGGAAGTCCTCTGAAGACTTCCTTCTTCTAAAACGATACAAGAGAGAAATGCCAGTTTAGTCTTTACTTCTCTCTTGAACAAAGATATCTAGTCTATAATTGAAATTTGGCTGTTGGCAAACAAACTACTTCCTTCCGCGACTATTGCGCGTCTCTGACACGAAGAAATTACGATTTCTCCAGTCCGATCTCTTTTTTTTTCCAAGAGGGTCGCTTTACTTAATTAGGAGATGTAGAGGTAAACGTCGAAAATTACCACACGTTGGTTCAAGTCAACAGCTATCCACGTAATGCCTAACCTGTGCGTTTTTTGTTACGCAGTTCGTACTTACGGGAGTGGGGTTAAAAAGTCGGATATACACCCTAACAGATTAAGACATGAATACTCTTTATGCGGCAATGGAAAATTTTACTTGTAGATTCGCTAGTTTAAATTTGACTTCCCCGAGACTGTGTGACTGCAGTATTGCAACTAATGATTCTGGGCATTTGATTATGGAAATCAACGAAAGACACGTCTACTGGAGTCTAGGTGTCGAGACCACAAAAATATTAATTCTTTAAAATAACATTATAACAAACATTCGTTTAATGAAACAATTTAAATATTGCGCGTCAAGAAAACAAATATCCGAACGAAATTAAAAAACAGGGGCGGATTTAGTGCGAATTTTAAAATAACATTACAAATTTTAGTAGAACTATTTTGGTTCCTGATATTTTGTGTGATGTGTAAAGTACACTCTCTTTAGTGGTTTTAAATTAAAGTCAGTGTTTTGTAGAAATGGTCATTATAGTGTTTTAAAATTTTTGTAAATTTAGTTTTATTAATAACAAGCACCGATCTCTCAACAATGTCATCTTTTTGCCTTTATTGGATTACTGAAATCTTACGGATGAATTGCAAATTGTTTATGAGTAAGAATTGTTTTAATATGTTTTTTGTATTGTTATTTTGTAAACTTTGAGAAACAGCGATTAAATTTGATATTTACGTAAGTCAGGATAGCATTATAAATGTTTTCCGGAAAAAGGGCTTAGATTTTATTATTATTATGGTTGGAGATTTATTCTCACTAATCTATTGTTTTTGGTTAATATACATTTTGAGGATTTCTTTTTGTTTAAGTATTGCAAATTTATTTGCAGATTATACTTCAGCGTTTATCATTTAATGGTTATTTTGTTTCGCTTAATAGTTTTTTTTAAGTTTATTAACAAACCCCTCAGGTTTCGTTTGAATATGACTATATCATTTTTCTTTGTGTAAAGTTTTAAAGTTCTTTTGTTTATAATTGATGTTATTCAGATTTATTTTATCAATCCATATTGAATTACTTTCAACGTTATTAACTTAATTAATTTATGTTTTCAGGAACTAAATCTTTGTTAATCATTTTTTTTTCTTTGCATATTGGAAATATAATAAACCGACTGTGTTTCATCTATTTTGGTATTTTATTTGTTAAGCTTTATTTGTGTAAACAATCAGGTAAGGTATTGTGTTATGAGTGTCTCAGGTTTCCAGTAATAAAGAATCAAACTTTTTGCTTCTAACAATTCAAAAGTGTTATAGAGTTAACGTTTTGTAAAGTTTATTTTAATCATGAGAAAGAGAGAGATGCTGAAGTTATGTTGCGCCTCATGATATTTTATTATCTCATGTTATTGTCTGTCTTGTGCTAACTAATGAAGCCAATGTAAGTTTCGAATACAGTGGAGAGTGCATTTTAGCATCCAAATATAACTTTAAGTTTCTGTATACAGGGTGATACTTCCTATCGCCACCCATATACAGGGCTTTCGCCGATGTGGGGACAGGTCGGCGGATTATTTCTTTTTTAGCATATCTGCTTCCTGGCGCCCTTTTGATATTCCTTTTAGGCATTCTAGCCAAGAGCTAAGTTTTAGGTTCAGGTAAGATCATCAAAGCCTGGATACTTTACTATCTTGGAACCTACTCCCGTCTTCGACATGAGCTATGGGCTTGAACATCTACCGATATTTGGCTTATACACGACTACTGTATACTTTTGAGCATTTTCCCGTTACTGTCACAACCTCCAACTATAGCATCGAAAAAAAGTTAAAGAACATCAAACTGAGGTAAATATTCAGATATCAAACTTTTATTAACAACCTTTTTTTGTACAACCAATAATAAAAGTTGCAGCATCAATGTTCCTAATTTTTTATTCACACTGTGTACGAAAATCAAAGCCTATGTTCACTACAAATAAAACAAAAGACGATTACCAAAATACCATTTTCTTTAATTCCTGAATAAATTCTCTGAAGCCCCCTCTCTGCCGTTATTTTCCGTTTTTTGTTTGCTACTGAAATGTGTTTTAAAAAAATTGAATATTTGATGGTTAGCTAATAACTAGTCAACCGTGAATTTTCTTGAGAAGTCAATAACTAACCTCGAGATCTCTACAGTTTCCGAGTTTGCAATGGTAAACCTCAAATTTGAAACGCACTGTATTTTTTTACATTGATATAGTTCTTAAAAATGAAGTTATTTCGAGTTGATTACACCAAAAGAAGTGAAACTTCTAGATAGATAATACAAAATTGAGGCTTTTTATCAGAGCGAAATAACGTTTAATGAACAAACAGTAAACAAAGAACATTTTTATAACTTTTCAATAAAGACTAATATGTCTTTCAATTGAAGCACAATATTCGTATTGACTTTTTAACTAGCTGCTATTTTCCACAGCATGCTAGTAGAATATCAACCGGCGTAATATAATTTAACAACTATAAAATGAAAAACGTTTTTAACTATAACCGCAACGTCGTGAACTTGGTCAAGAATAAAGTAAGAAATCTTTTAAAATACCTAACGCACACTTAATATTTAGATAATGACCGAAACATTAAAAATAATAACGGGTATAGGTAGTTTAGAATCATTGCTTAACATTAGTAAATTAACAATACACCTAGTATCGTATGTTAATATAAATAAAACACCTGCTAGTACATAGTTAAGCTGTGTACAATTTTACTGTTATTTACCACAAATTTATTTGTAAGCAGTAACTAATAAAACGTTCTAAAGGGGTGAAATAATATCATGTTACATAATTTTTCGCAATTTTTCTAAATTTTAATTTCTTTTCAGGGATGTGAAAAATTTAGAGTCAATATGCATAACAGCATAAAACCATTGTATTATCTTTCACGAATTGCTAGTCTATGGCCTTACAAATACCATTATAATAATATCATTGCTTTGACAATTGCAGATAAAGGAAAAGGCTACATGGTAGCAGTAATTTTCGTAATCTTATTTGTTGCATCGACCTATGGAAAATATGTTTTTATATTCAAGAGCAAACTCGATGTGACTACACTTGTTGAAGTAATATGTAACTTTTTTAGACACATCGTAATAACAACGTCTATTATAATGGTAAATTGTGGCTACGGTGATTATTCTAGAAAATTCTTTTTAAAAATTCAAGAAATTACTACAAAAACAATTTTTTACCCGAAACATTTAATTGATCATTTGTACAGAAGATTGTTATGTTATTTTATAGTCATCTATACGATTGACTTGTTGCTTAACGTAGCACACATAATGACACATTGCGTTGGATCCGATCTTGAAGAGGTTTTGATTTTTGTAAATGACTATTTAACATTTATTCTCATTCTTTCTATCTTTCTTCAAATTTTATATAAAATTGAATTTCTGTTGTGTTATTTTCAAAATCTCAACGATAAGTTTGATAATCTTCTAAACTTCAAACTCCTGCACGAGGAAGAAAACCAAAGATGGATACCAGACTATATAGGAAAATTATGCAAAATTCATAAACAATTATGTAACCTCATCGAGCTAACAAATCAAGCCCATGGTTGGCAGATTGTTATGATATTTTGCACAATTGCTGTAAGCTCCTTAATCTTTCTATATTTCTTTGTTGTTGGCGTAAGCGCAGGTGGAGAAACTACTATTAACACTACAGTCAATAATTTACTCATGGCCCAGGGAATATTAAGTGTTCTATTTTATTGCGTAAGATACAGTTACTTAGTGCTAATGTAGTATATTGTCGACATTTATTTTTAGGGTCTCCTGATTCTGTTATCCGCAAAATGTTCATCTGCCACAAGTGAATGCATCAAAACAGGACTCTTGGCCAGTGATTTGTTGTTTGATATGCAATTAGAAAGCACGAGCAAACTCAAAGAAATGTGTAAGGAGCACTTGCAACTTTTGATACACGATATTTCTTACAGGGATGTGCACTTTAGTGCAGGAGGTATCTTTGAAGTGGACTTTAGAGTAATCTCTATGTTGGTTGGAGTTGTTACAACATATCTGATTGTGGTTTTACAATTTCGTTAAAGTCGTAGGCCCTTTAAATTATCTCATGTATTCTAAACCAATATTTGAGCTTTGACTGTTATCATACTTGTAGTTGTAGTCAATAAATGACTTATAAAGTTGATAAATAATGCGTTTAGTTGGTATGATATAATTTTTTACAGCACAGAACTTTCCCCATTGTGCGCTGCAACTAAGAATGTATAATAAAACCTATTTATTGGGAAAGATGTATTGATCACGGAAAGCTCAGGTAATGGCCACTATCAGCTCTAATTCTCTTGAATTTTTTTTTGTGGGTTACCCTAAATCAAAAGTGTACAAAACTTAGCAGGGGTCTATTTTGACTTTAAGTCAACAAATTGTTGAAGGTTGGGTTCGCAGTGACAGAGATACTCTAAAATACAGTTATAGAGGAAATTATATTTTCGAATGGAGCATTTACGCAGTGAATGGTTTTTCAAATGTCCGTTTGCAGTACTAAGATCGAAGTTTAGGTTAACTTAAAAATCTTCATTTCTTGCTGAGGAGTCATAATGAGGATAGCATCTGTTGTTAATGTTATTAATAAACAAATTTATCGATTGGACAAAAAAGTCACAGCAACCTTTAATTACGTATGCCAGCAGCTCGTCATAACTAAGTGGTCGCGTATTTTTCATCCTTTTTTATAGCTTTTAAGGTGTCATTATTATCGATAACGTTTAAGCAAACATCCATATTGTTTACTACTTTGGTATGTCCTAAAGGATAACAATTATTGGATTGTGCCGTATAAACATTTTCAAAGTACTTTGCAAAAGCGTTTGCTATAGCCAAACTATCTTTAAGTGCTTGACCATTGCGCTGAACGGCAGAAGGAAGTTCGTTAATTTGACTTTTTTCTTTAATAAATCGCCAAGAATTTGAAGATCGTTTTGAATATCATTTTCAATTTTGTTCAAATAGCTTTTATAATCAGAATCGAGAAGTCTTTTTGTTTCGGATTGCAGTCTTGTAAATTTATTTTTAAGTAAAACCGAAGCTTACATTTTTAGTATCACTATTGTTATTCCATCGGTAATTAACATATTTTCGCAATGCTTGTTTTAATGAGAATACTTAAAGTTTTTATTGTTATCATTCTCGTTAATTTATCCTGATCCGGGAATAACTGTAACATTACATCGGTGATAATTCATCGTTTATGACTAGAACTAACTGTTTAGTCTTAATGATTGTGGATGTCGCTCCCTTTTTGGCTCGGAATTGCAATTGAGTCAAGCACTCTTTGCTCTATCTTCGCAAAAAGCATTGCTTCATGTGTTCCACCATTTACCAACGTGATAGACAACCTGGTGGAATAAATGTTAGATCCGCTTCTGGTACAGAGTTTAATGGTGCTCCGATTAAGAAATGGGCTGGTATTAGGACTTGGAAATTTATTTAAATCATTACTTAATGGTGTAAGACGTCGTCAATTGAGACACGCCTGCATTTGCATTAATGGAGTGTACATCTCTTCCATTGTTTAGATCGAATCACTAACTATCTTTTTTAAATGAACCTTTACTTCTTTAACTCTTGTTGCCCTAATTCCACCCAAGTTAGGTGTACGAGGCAAGATAAAATGCCAACAGAGCTTATCACGTTTCCATACGTTGGTTATTTTGAACTCTAAATTATTGGATTTAAACAACTTATGCAATTCACTGTTTGCCCCAATGAATGTTGAAGCATTGTCTGAGTAAATATTAGTTACCAGACCCGCGTTTGGCTATAAATCTTTTCAAAGCACTTAGAAATGTTTTAGATGATAATACCAATATGTTCGAACAGATGTCACTACTATTACTTATTTGGCGTGCATGTGCGATCGTCTTGACAACTATTATAGAAACCCAGAAATATCATTGTTTTGTCAAGAATTCTGTGGTTTTGTTCCCAAGGTAGTTTTCCGCTTTTTGTAAGAGTTGGTTTACTTGTTTACTCACTATACTCTGGTTTATCCCCGCTAAACTTTCTTTCTAATGTTAAAAATCGTCTTAAAGTACTTTTTCAGTGCCCTGAAAACTTCTTAATACTTAATAGTACACTTTTTTTCTAGATTGTAGTCAAATGAGAAGTGTTAAAGTGTGTCTGACTATCTTATATTGCAGATATGTGTTAAAGGAAGACAGGTATTAGAGAATTTTTCTTCTCACTATAGTATCTGATTTTTAATTAAAAGAATTAGCGATTTTAATTATTTCAACGCTATAAGGAAACTAGTCCAGGAAATTAGATTTTATTTTTACTCTAATGCAGGCTCCTTTGTTTCCCTCACATGTATTGCAGCAATCTTTTTTTATTATTAATAGATTGATTGAAATTCTAATTAACAGATAATTATTTTAGGCAACCAACACTACTTCTTACAGCTTCTAAGAACCGTTTTAAAGTTTTGAAAGTAAAAGTATGACTATGAATACTTATTGTAAAGCAGGTAGTAAAATCGGTAAAATGCTTTTAAAAGAAGTCTCTATTCACTTCTAGTTTATTGTTCTTACAGTCACATGTTTTTCAAGCTTTCATAAATAAGACATTTAAAGGATTTATGATTTTATTGTTCTGACAACAATTCAAAATGTAAGCTCTTGTTTAGTTTAAATTTGGTTTCTACAATTTTGAGAAAGAGAGTTAAATAAAAAGCAGTAAGGAAACAGTTATTGAATACTGAACATACAGAGAAATGGTTTTTAAATCTGCTTTTAAAGCCTTTGCTTTGTATTCTTTTTTAAAATATAATATTATTCTTCTACTAATCTATTTGCCTTATGTACAGGATTTTCAGTGATTTCCGTTCCGAGCTATAACGTCGCTACTGATAATGATGGGATCTATCTGATAAACCACTTTCAGTTACACCGAAGATGCAATCAATTTTGTTATTTCAATAGTACATCGTATATATTTTTACACATCTTAGACTTACAACCGATTTAGGGTCCAGCGATGTAGATCTCTGGGAATTTTAAGTCTTCTGCACTTTTCAAGAACTTCCGGTTAAAGTTGATAATCTCTCCGGTTTAATCGGAATGATATCGTTTTTTTACAAGACGGAATGACTTATTTACGTATGCCGGAAAATTTAGTACTTACTAACAACGTTGTAGGTTGGGTCGTGACTTGGAAAAGAATATATTCGGCGTCGAAACCTAGAGCAAAACTTACATCGTTGATCTTTGAATTGGATGCAGATTTCAAAAATCCTATTTAAAATAAAAAGGTTGATGGCATTTCTGATTGAAGCAGAAATTATATCATTTTCATTATAAGCCTGTATTACAGAGAAGGACTTATTTATATGTCGAGACTTGGATCCGTCCGATCACTATTAGCGTATTGTATAGTATAGCTTGATACCGAAAGTTCTTGAACATCCTGCATTAGAAAAGCTGGAAAATACATAGAAGGAAATTTAAAACACCATATTTCTAAGAAATTCAATATATTTTACCAAACAAATATGTAGCATTATCATTTTGGCAGTCACAATTGACAGTACAATACAACTATTATAGTAGCTTTGTAAAGTTACTAATTCCAACACTGACGTAAAATTTAAATTTTTCAAAAATAATAAAATTTTCACTTTCCAAGAAAAAAACGATGCATTGAACTTGTTTTCATATCCTACACTACAGATTTTGTATAGTAAAATAGTCCTAGCGGATAAACCGCCCTCGCTATATAGTACTTTATATTTTTTAGATTTCACATCAACACCTTTATCACTCAACAGTTGCAGTAACACTCCTAAACTTTTCATTATAAAATTTCCTGGGAAGATAATATACTGTACATATTTCGAATTTATCATTACCATTTACCACTCATGCAGATGTATCCTAATATAATAGATGTTTTCATACTATTTATGTAATCTTAATTTTACAGTGGCTACTATATTTAACGCTTGACTAATTTTACTAACGGTAAACGGTAACATTTTATATCACAAACTAGCATGTTTCTTTTGACTCTGCCATCAAGAATTTCGGGAATTAGAGCTGAAAAATAAACTTTTTCTAACTGTGCACTCATTTTTCTTCCCAAAACTTGTCGTCTCTTTCTATTATTTCCCACTGTATATCTTTTTGCGTATAAACAATGAAATAGCACGATCTTTTTCTCGTAATCTACAATTGACCCTGCACTTGATACATACAGTTGTGGTTAGACTTGAGGTGAATCTGTATTTCGCTATTATCCTCTTTAGAAAATGTACAGTCTGCTACAGTTTTCTTTTCTATAGCTTCCACTACGGTCATTTCCCGTGCGTCATACGGACATTTAATTTCTACTATAACATCACTCGATATCAAATTATCAGGAGAAGCCGCTAAATATCTTTTGACGGAATGTACAAACAAACCACACTTTGTAACAGTTACATTTTTCTGCTGTTGAAACATTAAAATAGCATTATCTTCATTTAATACTCCGTATTCTAATGACTTAGATTTCACATTTTGATTGGAATACAATATACTTTTAACTAGGTTTGCTGTAAACTAAAGCAACTGGCAGTGAGTCTGCCTGATCTTTCTCTAAACCAGTTTGGATTACTTTTCTGTGCTCTTTTTAGAATTTCTATGTTTATAATATCTATGTTGGAAACTTTTTTTATATACTGTTTTTGCAGTATTGATATTTCTTCTTTACTTTTATCTAATTCATATCCATCAATCTCACAACCATAAACCATATCGGCTCTACCAATTGCAAAAGATCTTTTTTTTGGTTAGTTTTTCCTTTTGCACTTTTTTCCCAAAAAATACAATACCTTTGGGTGTATTTTCCAACTTTCCCTTTCCCTAATTTAAAATGTGCTGCTTCCAAAGATGATCTTTTCTTGTTAAAATTAATGACGGCTGAATTACATCTGCTTTCATACGAACCCCGTAAAGAGTAATTCACTCGCTTACCGCCTATCAACTTGCTATATATATATATGTTTGGGACTACTTTCAAAAGTTTTATTTTCTCTTCCAAACGCAGACCTTCTTCTATGTAATGCTTTAGTGCGCTCACTGTAGCGGTTCTAAATTTAAGATATTGTCTCTTAGAAACGTTCTCACATCAATGTGCAGTTTTGTTTGTATTACAATAATTGCGCAGAATATGATTCCTACACTTTATCTTCTCAATAAAAAAGTTTGCCCGATATGGTTTTGCATCACAAATCTTTCTATATACGCTACCATCACCGTCTCCAATCATCTCTCCATCATTAGGCCATGAATTTCAATTGACTTTTTGAAAGCTTTTACAATAATAGAGGATTCCATTGAAGTAGATGTGCTGTCTCAGTTCTTAAAGCACTTATGTTCGGGAATAGGTTTTCCTAAGGATTTATATCTTTAACACATCGAACAGTACTTATTTTTAACCCCTAGGAACAAGATTTTCTTTGAGCGTGCTCCTACTATACAAGCGACTCCAGATAACACATTATATTTAATTTTATAGAAGCGTTTGCTTCACGCTCCATTAACAATGACATTGATTACTGGAATTCCATCGGTGTCGACATCTTCTGTTTCTTCAGCCAGACGTACCAAGTCTTATTTCTTCTGAAGCACTTTTTTTAACTGCTTCTTGTACAATATTTTCTTTTCAAGAATATGTATTAAAAAATATACTTGCTACATCCAACGAAGAACGCAACTCTTTTAGCTGTGTGTAACCAGCACTGATAGCTATAATGCCACATACTGCAGCATGATTAATATCGACACCATCGTCTCCTTCTGTGGCAAAAGTATTTTGTTTATTACAAACCCTACACTTGGTGCTGAAAATACTCTTAAACCAAGTCGTTTTTCAAAAATAATGTCTATGTCAAAAAAGCTACAGCCAAATCCAGAATGATTTAAAGACTTTAGAGTAGAAAACGAAACATTTATGTCGACTATTCGTCGGGCACTAATTTCGTGCGCAGGTGAAACTTTTGCTTCAACTTCTTTTTCTACTGTCAATACAGGTAATCCATCTAGTTCCGATACTGGTGTGGAAACTTGATCGAAATTTGTAGTAAAAGTTAGTTTCCTTAAACAAGTAAAAATTTGAAGTTTTTGATCGCTTCTATAAAATAATAATAAACTAGACGTCTAACTAGAAAATACTATTGTTACCCCTGATTCTGAAAACGCACTTCTGTAATTGTTTTTTAATGTAAAAAAAGCTGTATTTTCTTAAGCGTTACACCGTGAACTATTAGGTAATATAAAAATGAGTCTAGATTTATTTACCTCAATTTCTCAACTGCGATTTTCTTCATAAGTCCATTCCGACTTTTGCTTCGAACACTGCACATCAAATTATTTTTTGTATGAAGGTCCTTTTGTTAAATAACGTTTAGGATAATTCTTGTAAATTAACTAAAATTCACTTTTTAAAATAATAGTAGTTTACAAGTCTAGTGAAACCAATAGATTCTTAAAATGAACCTTACTGCGCTTTGGTGGTTGTAAACGAATATCACACAACAAGCTAAAGATACAAATCACTTACAATCACTTAATTTTATATAAAGCATAAACTGTTAGCATATGTATACTAGAACAGATTAAGCAATACGAAAAACTATAGACCTTGTATTATATTATTGTGAGTATTTAATGTGAAGTAAAGGCTCATGCTTCCTGTGTTGATCTTGTTTATCGCTTACTGATGTTAAAATTCTTGTGCAAATGCGTAAACATAGAAGCTTTAAAAGCATTAGGCCACCCCTTTGACCAGTTATCGCATCAACGGCATGATTCATTGTCCACTCCGCTAGCATATAACAATAGCTAGCCCATAGTGTTAGACCGACAAAGGGGCTGCAAGTTCTGTAGATTTGTTTGGTTTGGTTGTAAATAACAGACTTTTAAATGGCATAATAGGAAGCAAGAAATATTTTAAAATTTGTAAACGTACCTACTACAAATAACACCATAAAGTAATTTAAATTTTAAAGGTTTGAATAGGATGTAGTGAAAATTCCATAGATGTGGAACGGATGCAACGTTTTGACTTCGAGAATGCAATTTCTGAGTTACCGACAAAATGCAATAAAAACGAGAATGCTGGCAAATTTTACAATAAACATACAAATTTTAATAAATATACGTGTCTACACATAATACAGATGTTGATAAGCGTTAAAAGTGAATCCGGGCCAGCAGTAAAAATTTTGCTTATTCAAATTATTGTCTGATTGATATTGCATAACTGTTGAATTATCTCTTCCAGAATCACATATTTGCAACAGGAACTATACGAGACTACCGCATTCAAATTAGTAGTCTGGAATCTAAAGAAATAATAAAAACTCAAATAGAGGAGCATTTGATTATAGGCTTGACAGTGGATCAAATATTTGTGTTATTCGATTGAACCACAATTCCATCGTAACAATGATAACAAAGAATATACCAATAAATCCCGTGCAGGATACAAAACGGTATGATTAGAAACAGAAGAAAGAAATTAGTGTTCCACAGCTTTTAGTGATAAGAGAATACATATAATAAAAATATGGATGGTGTGAACTTGCACAATATGCTATAGCTAACTACCGAATAAAGGTTAGAGGTGAAAAGTGGTGGTGACCTCTTTTTATAAATTGCACTGGTAGTGTTTAGTTAACTGTTGGAATCTGTATAAAACTGCCAACCATAAAAAGATACCTCAACTCTAATTTCGTTCTTCTATAGTTATGGCACTAATCAAATCAGAAGGTAAAATTGAAGAGGAAAATCAAGATGAAACTAAAAGGGCATACCAAGGAAGAAATAGACCAACCAAAAACGAATTACTTGACGAGATTAGAAAAGATACGGTCGCTCACAGCATTATTCGCTATCCAGAAAAGTCGAGAGGAAGATGTAGAATTACAAGTTAGACTGGGTATATGTGTACAAAGTCTAATGTGCATCTTCATCCTGCATGTTTTGATGACTTCCATAGACAATAGGCTTTCATGTGTGACCTGTCACAAAACTATACTTTTAGAAATAAAATACAAACTGCTTATGTGTCAAATAATAGTATTTACCCCATATTCCGCCATTGAAGCGAAAACGCAACATTATTTTTTGAGAAGACCCTGTATAGAAAAATTTTTGTTTACTTACTGTGGTACTTTTTAGACTTCAGTTGGTCTGTATTTAAAAGATGAGCTCCCAAAAACTAAAATTTGATGCCTTGGCCGTTAATGGGTTAATAGTTTCAAAATAATTCGCATAATATTCTGCAGCAAAACGCCAAGTACCCCACCTTGTTACAATAGGCTCCTGAGGAAGTGGTTCTCCTGGTGCCATTTCCCTAAATTTATTTACACGACTGTTAGCCTTACAAAATTTTTTTTAGCTGGAATTTGTTATTTACTTTGGTATGTACTTCCTGCACCTTTTCCTCGATGCAGTTTATATTATAAGTCACGTGGATCATCTCGTACAAAACTTGAAACCCTGCTACTCATAGTACATCAAGTAACTGGAAGGCTGGCTAGGATCGTAGTCAGACATGTACTTGTTATTGGCTTTGGCACACCTATTGCTATACAGGTTTAGTCCATCCCGGATACCTCGTTCTACAAATAACAACTGGTCCACATCAGTCAACAACTCCAGTTCTACTTTTGTATACTTCAGCATACCATCCTAGATGAGACCGGGGACTGACACGTAATGAATTGAATCGAGCTGACAATTCCTAAGACTGGCATCTCTGAAGTGTTCAAACACATCAGTCGACAACACAACATCCGTCTTAAGGTACAAGTTTGAGAAGTCACCCAAACTCCCGTATTCAAATTCCTTCCAAACTCTACATGCGTGAGTATAATTATCAACGAAAATGCCTTCGTGATTTGATTTGCTGTAGAAGTGCTGTTTGGGAGGGAGTTCGGTCTCGTCCAGTTTCTGCCAGGTGTCTACATAATCATAAAGGAAGACGCATTTGCGAGTCAATAACTTAAATTTCTTATCGTGTCTCATACGGTTTAAATCATCTAGATACGACGTCAACCTATCCAGCGACAAAGCTATAAAACTAAACGGGCGATAAACCTAAACTTAATTTCACAATCTTTATAGATTTAGTAAAACTGATATATTTGGTCTTATTAACTGGCAATAAGGAAATGTTGCCTTCAATTTTTTACGCTAAGTCCTTGTTAACGAATGATGTATCGTATCCACTTAAATTATGATACAGTAAAGCCCGCTTATTGGAATAGCGTTTGGACAAGGGAGAATTATTCCAATAACCGGTATATTCCATTAACCGACTTTAGGATTATCGGAATTTTGCAAGACAAATTGAGGTTATTGCACATCGCTTGAGATTTATACTATAAACCTTTCAGCGTTATTTACCACAGCTTTCAGTAAATAAAAGTAAGGATACTGTATTAATTATTTATTGAAGCAATTATTGCATCTAATTTAATTACAATGTCCATAAATTAAATTAAAATTATGTTTTTACAAAAAAGTCAGTAATTTTAGATTGTTTTTTATGGTTACACCATAGATCTGTTATTTATTGTTCTAAACTATGATAATGTTTAAAATCAACATTTGATGTTTTTTAAAAAAGCTTTTAATTACAAAACAAGCGCTTGTTACTTCCTTTTGTGACTAGTTTGTGTGAACAATGTTTTTTAAAATTTTTATTTATGGTATCTACATAGAAACAAATTTAAATAAGAAGAATAAAAAGAAAGAACCGGCAAAATCTTGAAATGCTAAATAACATACTTTAAAGAAGATTAAAAACTTTAGAAAAGGCTTAAACACTAATTTAAGTAAATTTCACAATGGTACAAGAAAGAAACATTCACCCTCAGATGTATTATTGAAGACTGATAAATTTATTACGCCCCTGTACCGCTATGTTTTAAAAAAGCGATATCAGTCATAAACCATAATTTGTCGACTATTATTGTATTTTTCTTTCCAGTTTTTTTAGATTATTCCATTATCCGATATATTTTTGTTAATTCTCATGCTGAAATTTATTACATTATCCGATATTATTCTATTATGCGATATTCTTTTAAGCGATAAAGTTTGTTAAGGATTAAATAGCACTGACTTGGGACACTGAATTTTTATTCCTTAAAGCGGGATAGTCTTATAACCGAGCTTCTATTAAGCGGGTTTTACTGTACATTGAAAGTTAATATTGCAATCTTGATGAGCTGCCCTACAGCATTCTCCTGTCAGATGACAATGGTCCCGGACCTTAATGTTGGTAGCATCAAACAGATGTGACAGGTAATGGCAGCTTGGAAATTTTGTTCTTCTTGGATTCTTCTTAGCTTCATAGGTTGAGTTGTCCGGTAAACAGGCTATACATCTTCAGCAATTTGTCTAAGTTTTTTAGTGAACCACCTGCGATAGTCCGGACCCCGATGGCGCTTGTACTTAGAAATACTACCATCATGCGAATAGTGAAAGTAATAGCCCACGCTGAAAGCTTTATGTTCTTTGTGCAATTCACTATTCTTCTTCTTTTGTTTTATATGGATTTCAGCAGGAACTCGAAATCTGCGTATACTATGAATGGTACTCTTAAGCTGTTTTTAAATTTAATAGTCTTGTTTTCTACCCTATATGGACTCGATACCGATTTACTTGTTTACAATAGACCTCATGCCTTTTAAATTTTCTCCCTGAATAAAAATAATGTACTTTATCTCCTCAACGTCTTCATCATAAATATCTTACACCATAAGGAGATTGACATGCTTATCCATGTTTTGCTTGGTCAGACGAGTTGGCACTACTTTCAGAGTTCCACTATAGCTTTTTTCCAACATAAATGTGTTGACCTAAATGCTGTTTTGTTTCTTAAATCTTTTTAACTGTTCTGTGGTAATAGAAAAATTTATTTTTTCTAAATTTAATACAGTAGACTAATAAGGGTAGCTGCTTATTCTGTTTGAATTTATATGACCTGGTGTGATCCACGGACTGGTTCATAGCATTTGATATTAATGGCTAAACTTAATATCGATTTAATCTTCCAAGGAGAGTCACGTTCCTGGAAACCTTTTAACTGAATGATCAAATCATCTTGAACATGTTCTTGCCACCATTCGTGTAGATTAGTCTCTACATCGTTAAAGCGTTATTTGTTAGGAAGTATTTTACTTCCTCAATAACCGCGTCTGCTGTTTCTTTCCCGAAAAGTCCACAAAAAACTGTATTAACTTTAATTTGCTGATAATGTTTTAATATATTCTTGAAACAAATTCTAAAATAAGGAAAGTCATCTTCAAGAAATGTAAGAGAATCAACATCCTTCAAATTGATGATAGCACCAGATTAAATTCTACCTTGGAAAGCGCTATTAAGATCCTCCCATCTTAATCTTTGTTTCTGTTCTTGCACAGGAGGATTACGTTCTGCACCATACTGCCGCCGCTCTTTCATTATTACTTGATGTCCTACGGTAAGTATTAGTACAGTAGACATACACCTATAACTTTAGAAAAAATTTACCTTACCTTTCATGCGTGCGTTGGTTGATTCAAAATGTCTTTTCGTTTCTAAACGAAGATAAAAAATATTTGAAAACTTTATTATTAGGTAATTACAAATCATGCTATTTATCTATTGTAACCTTCTATTACAAATTGTTTCTTTTAAAAAACCTTTGCATTTGTTTGATGGAAGCAGTCCAAGTTTAATTGTTATTGATCGAATGCTTCTGTAGTGGATATGATTTACTAAAGGATATCATCACAGAAATCTTAGTGTACTCTTTATTATTCAAACCATTTCTCATCAAGCAAAGGTGCGAAGAGATATTTCACTAGGTGCTCATTACATAATTTGTTTTAAAAATCCTATTGATAGCGCACAATTACTTCATTAGGCTCGTCAAATATGTCCAGAAGATTGTCGCGGAGTTAGCTTTACAAGTTCACGGGTTGTGTTAGTTTTATAAATCAGGGATTAGGTTTGATTGACAAGTTGGGTTAGTTCTAATGAGAAATCATTAGCTTAGTTCCGCGGTGAATAACTTAGGTTTACTTTACAAGTTCGCCACTTAGGTTAGGTCTCTTTCAACGTGCACAAATCTTTTGGAAACTGAAAGTATGACATCAAAAAAAAATTGAAGAACATTAAATTGTTGCAAATACTCATCATCATCAAACTCCTATTAACAACCTTGTTTCGTACAACAAATAATAAAAGTTCCAGCATCAACGTACCTTACTTTTTATTCGTACTGTATATGAAAATCAAGACTATGTTCACTACTTTTCCTTATTGCAAACCAACGTGCCTCGCTGAAATAAAACAAAAGACGATAGCGAAAATATCATTTTTTTAATACCTGAATAGAACCCCTCCCTCTGCTGTTATTTTCCATTTTTTCTTTGCTACTGAAATTTGCTTTAAAAGAATCGAATATTTCATAGGTTAGCTAATAGCTAGTCAACCGCGGATTTTCATGAGAACTCAATAACTCACCTCGAAAATTTCTATCTAATTTAATTCACGTCGCATCTCTACAGTTTCCGAATTTGCAAAAATAAACCTTAAATTTGAAACGCACTGTATTTTTACATTTACATAGTTTCTTGAAAATGAAAAGTTATTTTTAGTTGATTACACAAAATAAGTGAAATGGCTAGATCGATAATACAAACTTAAGGCTTTTTATCAGATTAAAATAACTTTTAACGAGCAAACAATAAACAAAAAAAGTTTACTGCTTTTCAATAAAAACTTTCAGTTGAAGCATAATATTCGTATTTAGTTTTAACTAGCTGCTGTTTTCAATACAATACTAGCAGAATATCTACCGCCGTAATATAATTTAACAACTATAAAATGAAAAACATTCTAAACTATAACCACAATGTCGTCGGCCTGGTAAAGAGCAAAGTAAGAAATTTTTTAAAATGTTTCTCATACTTAATATTCAGATAATGTGACTGAAACATTTAAAATAATTGTACTTAGTAGTATAGAGTCAAACTGTAGGATTTCACGGTTATTTAATTTTGTACCACAATAACTAATAAAAAA
>VTPC01085224.1:0-13782 GCA_011009095.1 Ignelater luminosus | reverse complement strand
TTTTTATTATTTGTAGCTTTTTTTATCCCTGAAAGAATTGGGCTGCATTAAAAGGTCGTTTCTTAAGTGAATGTTTTTTTAACTGAAGCAGGAACAATTCCTAATTTTTGAGCTACTAATATTTCTGCAATTCTCCCACGAAAAGCAAAAAAATAAAAGAGGATAGGCTATAGCCGACCATAGTAAAGATCTAACTGGTAAAGAGGTAACTTGCAATATAATATTACATAATGGAGGTTTCAGGTCAGATTTACTTTATTAATTATTAAATTTCTCTTTTGTACTTTTCTTTAACTTAATGAATTGTTATTCGTTTTGTCATTCTTTTTTGATAATCATTTTATTATTCTATCTAGTTAAGCTATTTAGAGATACATAGATCAGTATTAGGTTAAAATAAAATAAGGGGGTCACCGCTGATGGTATGTATATTTCTTAAATTTTATACTTACTGTGTTTTGTTGTTATTTTTATACTAATAGTACATTAATCTAATGGTTGATACATTACATTTTCTTATACTACAATCTATAATCAATCAATTAATAATTCACTTTGTTAAATTCCTGCCCTGATATGATAACTTTTTATGATTAATATTTAAATACTTAGTAAATCTTTATTAAACTAGTTGGTTCAATACTCCAACCCACTCCGAGGCCACCTTCTGAGCACCCAGGAATTAATTCATATACAGGGTGTTTCCTGTTTATGTAGTCAAACTTCGGAAGGTGCAGAAACTTTGGGGACGACTCCAATTTACCCCTTGATATAGCAAAATGCTCACGAATGGCACTTACCTCTTGGGTAACCCATATGTAAAAACTTAGCCTGTACTAAATGATGACTGAAAAATGTCACTGGCTCTTAGAATTCTTCTATCAGTTTCACACCCCTCTCCGCTGTATCATTTACAACTCTGAGTGAATTCAATATTTCGACAGCTTTTCTGCAACTTTCATTTTCTTTTCATAAAGTAGGATTCAATTCTAAGATATCCGTTGCGATATTGAGCCTTTTAAGCAACTGCTTTGATTGTTCTGTAATTAAATCGCCTGGAAGCTGTTTAGTCAGAAAACTGGTAATGTCTTTAATAGATAAAGCTTTCTTCTTTGGAATGTCGCTTTTTCATCTTCGTTTTCACTTTCTTCTTGTAACATTTCTTGAGCCATCTTACGTCTCCTATAATCTTCAATTCTTTTATCAAATACTGATAACGTGGCATATTCTTCATTTAAATACCACGAGTAAACTTTTTCTAAACTTTCTCAGTCATTTTCTTGTTGTATTTTTTGTATGATTCTACTTTCCTTAAAAATTCTATGTCATTCAACGAATCGCTGGTGTGGAGAAAACCAGGCTTGGATGTAAATTTTTTTTTTTTTTTTTAGATATAACACCTTTATTCAGGTATGACTACTACAATCTTAATATAATTAATTTATTAGTACAGATGAATTGTGTTTATATTAAACAAGACTTGTGTGGAAATACTAAACCAGTGCTTAGTTGCCAATAGTACTCTTTACGTCTTTTATCTACATAATTCATGCGGTTTTGTTCGCTTCAGTCTTCTTCTTTCATTGGTTGTGTCCAATAATTGAATTGCTTCCACGTTTGGATGATTGAGAAGTCTAATCTCATGTTTATTGGCTCGTTCCTTGATGACTTCCTCTATCGTGGGTATATTGAGGTCGTTATGTATTTCGTTATTGGTTACGTATCGATACGCGTTGGTGATCATCCTCAGGAATTTGTTTTGACATTTTTGTATTATCTCTCGATTAGATTTATGTGCACAACCCCAAAGTTGTATCCCATACATCCATATCGGTTTGAATATAGATAGATAAATAGTTCTTTTACAATGAAGATTCATTTTAGAATAATGTCCAACCAGCCAATACATTTGTCGTTGTTTAATGCGAATTTGTTCAGCTTTTTTTCTTAGATGGTGTTTCCAGTTTAATCTTCAATCTAAATGGTACCTCCTTGAGATATGTCCTTCTTCAAAGTCATTGAACGAGCTTTTGAAGAAAGGAAATATTGCTCTGCAGTATTCCTTGATGTGTCGCAGGCGTATGACAGAGTGTGGCACAAAGGTTTAATCCTCAAGATGAGTAAAATGCTACCTAAAAATTACTGCAGGTTGCTAGAATCATACTTAGCTAATCGGCAATTTCGAGTGATGCACGAGGATGCCAAGTCAAAATTTTATCCAATAAAAGCAGGCGTACCGCAGGGAAGTGTGTTGGGACCCCTTTTGTACCTGCTATATACTGCTGATATTCCAACATCAGATGAGACATTCACCGGAACCTTTGCAGATGATACTGTAATCATGGCGGTAAATGAATCACAATCAATAGCAGTTGAGAAAACTCAACGCACACTGAACAAAATCAACAGATAGACAAAAGACTGGAAAATCAATCTTAACGAGCTGAAATCAGTCCACGTCACATATACGCTGCGGCGAAGAAATTGCGGATGTAAAATTTAACTACAAAACAGCAAACCTCTCTTAAAGCAGTTTCTTCACTTCTATTAAACGAAAACTGATTCCTAAACATATATATTGCTAAATGATATAGCCCCCTGGTCGTCTAAAGCTTATTCTTTTAGAAGGAGTTCCTCCTAAAAATATTATTACAAGCTCTAAAAAGCTCTTTATAATCTTAGCAGGAGAGCTTTTTTTGGACTGCTGTTTTAGCAAATGCAAGAATATCCTCCTTACATCGTTTAGTATTTCTTGGACATTTTTATCGGTTGACCAGATTAAGAAATATTTTGGATCAATATTTTTCCAGTGTGTTTTAAACCTTTTAAACAATGGTAGGTGTATCGGGTCCAGATTTAAATGTTAGTTTTGCCACCTCAAATACGGTTTGCCGGCATGCTAAAAAGGATACTTCTATTCAATCTTTGCTCTAATAGAGCACATGCACCATTTAATCCACTCGTATATTTGAGATGGTACTATCAAAAAGTAGTGCTTGGGTCTTTTCTGTTAACGACCATTTCTCTAACACGTCGTATACGGTTGACGGTGTTTCCGCTTCTGTTCCACAAGATAGCTGAGGAACTCCAAGCTGTTGTTCAGTATTTAGAGCTGTTGCGATAATAGGAAGGCGATCAACATTTTCACTTTCGACATCTGGAAGAATTCTAGAATTCCAATATTTAGCAACAAACTCTAAATTTAAGTTAACAAATTCATTTTTCTACTTCTCAGCGGTGTTTTTCCAAAACTGTTCTCTCGCGTTTCTTATAGAAGTATTCTCTTTTAAATTTGTAGAAAGAGCCTGAACACATGATGCTGTTAGAATATGCGCAGCATTGCTGTCACTAATTCTGCATTTATCTAATGCCGCGGAAAGCCTTTGTATTAAAATTTCTTGCCTGGCCCTTTTTGTACCTAAAGTTTTAGGAATAGGTGATGTAGGAACTTCCATTAATTTAGTAGATCGACCTCCAAAATCATTTTCTAATAATTCCGGATTTCCTTCAGAGCTACTTGATAAAGATAGTCGTTCGGCAATATAAATCACCAACGAAACGTTAAGTTTTTTATTTTAGCTCAGTCAAATTAGACCAAAAAAGGTGATCTAACGAAAAAATTTCCGGAGTTTTGAAACTTGGTAGAGTTATTCGTTGGTGTCTAGTGTACAACATACTAAAAGTTCCCGAGGGTGGGGATCCCGTTTAAAGATTATTCTTTACACTTCTTCCCAAATATCTTTGAAAGTATCGGTCCTTGCAAAACAACACTATATACAAAATTAAAGTAGACAACATTTTCTATTAAAAAGGTCATATTCATTTTTTTGTAGGATTAACAATTTTGAAGATACAGAGCAGAGAGTTCTTAAACTGGGGAGAAATTTATTTATATACTTATTTAAACTATATTGGATGGAATTTTTTAAAATCGCATCTTTTCGTAAAATCTAATCACTGTTAGATCACAAATAATCTTCTTCGAGCAAACATCCTCAGTGAGCTTCTCATCTCTGGATCATTCGTTTGGTCTGATATGACAATTGAGCAAATTCTTATGCGGTCTTTGAAGGGCTCTGGCGGGCTAACAAGAGGAAGGGGGATAACCTGTGCTAACGAAGTGAGTTGGTGAGATAGTTATTGCTACTTCCATCTGCTCTTTATTGGAAGATTTTGCTGGATTGCAATACTTAACAGGAAAACAGCATGTAGATTATCGCACATCACGACAAACTAGGGATGAAGAGGATAAGAAAAAGTTGTCCGAGTAGTTCAGTCACCATCCTCCTTTTCCAAAATTGCTTTCACGGGTATCTTTTGCAACAGACGTAGTTGGCAGCTGCAATGTAAATTATCACAAAGCGTTGGAAGTGGAAAAGGCCATTACGACAAAGTTAATTGGGCAAAATTTTGGAGAAGTGAAACAAAATCGAAAAGACAAAATACTATCCTTGGCTTCTATGAGAAACACTGTCAAAATTAAAAATGTAATTGAAGTTGTTGATTCTCTTCTCATATTTCAGAGGATCCCAATCACCAAGAACAGTGATAAAAACTTGAAGGATCTATTGAAGTACAAATTGGCGCCTTTCCCGTTATCTCAAGGCTATTGCTAATGTTATTGATGGTGGTTTTCTTCTCCATCGTTTGAAATGGAGTGTTGGCTTCACTTTCTCTCATGTATGCAACAAGTATGTGACTACGTCAGAAAACATTATAGTGATAATTGTAATATTGGTTTTGACGGCTATAATAACACCGCCAACAGCTCTAAAAGACCTGAACAAAGACGAAGATATAGCACAAAAACATCTGTAGACATAAATTTTGACGAGACCATGAGGGTGACAGTTCAGCAAGAACACTTCATGTCAAATGAGAACAACAAAACAAAGTTGATCCATATACTGTCATAGAAGATGATAACTGAAGGCATTGAAACAAGAATAGCTGATGAACTAGCATTGTGCGATGTGGAGTTGACAAAGCAATTAACTGACTACAACACAGCAATTCTACGAGAAGACGTTTATTTGCTTGTTTTGCTGATTGATTCTTCATTTAAGTTAGAAAAACTGAAATACACAACAAGTATGCTTTTTATCCATGCATTTAGTGGGTGCGACACCACCTCATCTATTTATAGAAAAGGTAAAGCATAGATTGTGAAAATGTTTCGGAAACATGAAAGACTCAAAGCCATTACCGATGTATTCTACGATGCCTTATCGATGGCAGAGGAGGTGTCAGCAGCTGGTGAGCAAATGTTTTTAAGATTTTATCAAGGTCGTAAACATGATTTGAACAGCCATACATACTCTGCATTCTTGAGATTTGCAAACAAGGTGAAGTCTGATCTTCCGTTAGAGCCATCCACGAAAGGCTCAGCCCAGCAGGAAGTATTTAGAGTGTTGTTACAAGTGCAGCAGTGGTTTGGAAACCACCTGCGACTTGAAAAGTGAAAGTGGATACGAGATAACGATGGATCACTAAAGCCCCTATCAACTAAGAACGCTGCGGCTCCTCACTCAATCTTGAACACCATTTTTTGCAGATGTGCTGCAAGTTGTGAGGGACGATGCGGACGTTGAAAGGTTCGAATAAAATGCGCTTTAATCTGCAGCAACTGCCAGGAAACTTGTGCAAATGTAATTCCGCCAGAAGATGAGGAGCTCGATGAGGATTCTTTGCCCAAAGAAGATTACTTGTGATCTAACAGTGACGTAGATTTTAAGGAAAGATGTGATTTTAAAAAATTACATGTATATAACATAAATATAATTTAAATAAAAGTATATCAATAAGTTTCTCCCCAGTTTAAGAACTTTCTGCTCTGTATCTTCAAAATTGTTAATCCTACAAAAAATGAATATAACCTATAGAGAATGTTGTCTACTTTAATTTTGTATATAGTGTGGTTTTTGCTAGAACCGATAGTTTCGGGAATATTTGGGAAACAGCGTAAAGAATAACCTCTAAACGGACATCGGGACGAAATTTGGATGACAAATGGACGTCCAATGATCGTCCAATGAACGTCCGGTGCTATATGAGTAATATTTTAACCTCACCTACCATTGTCAAGTGTAAAGCACATCTTGTACTGGAAATTTTATCTTGATTTACGTACTTAATTGCATGACCCATTTTCTGTCGGCAGGGAGTGATAAAACAAATAAGCTGAATTCGGAGGGGCAGTGTATTAGCATCTTGGTGGTGAACGCAGCACCACTTTGTTTTGTTTGTCATCTAATTTATTTAGAATTTTGTAGGTTTTATTTATTTACATAGTGGAACAAAATAAAAAGGTCCTGTCCAAAGAAATTGGGAATTTTTTCACCTATATAAAATAAGAACCACCCTAAAATATATATCCCAAGTCACGATTGTTTTGAAATGTGACAGCCTGCGCCGTTGAGGCTTTTCGGCCCGAAGTTATAGGGTTTTTTCGGGCTGCGTCAAATTTATCCCCAGTTGGGCCGGGCTTGGAAATTTCGGCTCGTGCAGGACTTTAGTTGGAAAATTATAGTTTTGGGCTATAATTGTTTTCGTGACTAGACATTCTTTTAATTTGACTAACCAGACTAATCACTAGAATTTTAGAGGTCATTAAGTAAGTATTTCCACTACATTAAGAAATGTTACTTAAACTCTTTTAAATGAGTGTTAAAACTTGCTACCTTGTCCAAAAATTGCTTGTCACTTCTAAGAAGCTGTAAGGGAGAAGCAAACTTATCGAAGTAACAGGTTAATTTACATTGATAAGTTACCATAAAATATACAAAAATATTAATATACATGCGAATTTAATATAATATACAGGGTCGCTAAAAAGTATGGAAACACGCTACCCCCGCTGAAACGGTAAGAGATAGACAAATGAAATTTGGATAGCTTAAAGTAGGTAGTTTTTGCCATGTTTTGCAAAGGTAATTGAAAACAAAGCTTCAATTGTTTTCTCGTACGGCGGCCATCTTGAATTTTTTTAAATGGAATACCCTGTATATGAGCCCATATTTGGATAGGGAGTTTCAAGACAAGTTCAATGATATAATAGTTGCTATATCTATCTTAAAAGGTTTTGGAGATAATCGCTGTTCTTTTGTCAGGGGTTTCCCTATTAAAAAGTATGGAAACACGCTACTCCTGCAAAAACGGTACGAGACAGACAATTGATATTTGGGGATCTTAAAGTAGGCATTGTTTGCCAATTTTTACGAAGAGAGTTAAGATCAAATCTTCAATTGAAACAGCAAAGGCAATGGAACTAAAAAAATGATGTGCGATTATTTTATAAGTAATTCAAGTAAAAGAAAACCGTAAAAATTTTGCCCTTAGCCTACTTATTAAAAATAATAGATCGATGCTGTAACAATCTAAAAAGGTGGAATAAGACCAAATAGTGACGAATTGATAATAACAAAAACACAATATAATTTTACAAGAAGTGTTCAAAATGCGCTGCGTAAACTTCTTGGCAATGAAACAATCTCTTTTGAAATGTTCGTAAGGAATTTTGCAAATAATCGGGGGGAACTACTTGCATTACGAATCCGTCCTTGAAGTTACGAAATCCTTGACAAAAGAATAGCAATTATTTCCAAAACCTTTCAAGATAAGTATAGCAACCCTTATATTATTAAATTCGCCTTTAAAATTCCTATCGAGATATGGGGTCATATACGGTGTGATTCATTTAAAGAAATTTAAGATGGCGGCCGTACGAAAAAACAGTTGAAGACTGGATTTTAACTCTCTTTGCAAAACATAGCAAAAAATGCCTACTTTAATATCTCCAAATTTCATTTGTCTATCTCTTACTGTTTCTGCGGGAGTAGCGTGTTTCCGTACTTTTTAGCGACCCTGTATATGGGCCGTCTATAGAAAAGGGTAAGGCATAATGGGTCAGTTTTCAATTTTGTGCCAATGTAACCTACTCAGCCTTGTTCTTATTTGTGCTTATTAAAATAATCATACATGGATTCAGCCGTTATTCAGCCAACGAAAAAGGAAACCTGTTTTTGTTTTATAAAAATACGAATTAGAAAAAAAATACCTGACATTAGCCAATAACGTCAGTGATTCTAGTGCTATCAACTAGCCAAAACGTGTTTCAATTTTTATTTATACATATCCTCAAAGAAATTTTTAGTGTAAACATATTTAAACACCTGAAAAGTAAAGTTGTTTATCTCCCAGTTTATTCACTGCCTACTCACTCAAACTACCAGAAACCTAAGCTTCTTTTCAGTGTGTTTCCAGTACTTCCATTCTCAGAGACACCATAGGTCTTGTCTGTCATATAACTATGGAATTGCTTTCTTTATGTCATTTGGATAAAGTTATCTACTACTCTTCGTCCTTAATTTTTCCATGAACATCAATCATCAAATGCTTTTATTTCTTAGACGTCTGCTAGTTGAATCTTCTATTCTCAATTTTAATTGCATTCTGTCATCTCTGTATTGCATCATCAAAAACTGTAAAAGCATATTTTCAACAAGAAGTAATTTTTTACATAGATTTATGTAGATCATATTACCTGAAGTATTTGCTATTAAACTAATATAATATCATTAACTGAATAAACAGTGTATACATATAGTCATTCAAATAGGGAAATAACTTACTTAGGGATGTAGTAAACTAGCAGGCAAATGTTTAATATCTTCTTCTGTGTCCAACGTCGTGGCCGACGTGTGGTGGCTACGGTGGGTGTTGCCGAGGTATCGGGTTTTCTTCCAGCCCCTTAATTATTCTTTTGACCGTTGCCTTCCAGGTCCTGCGATCGTTCGCCTGACGCGCTGCTGTTGCGATATTTGTTTCTGTTAATTTTGAAATTACATCGGTCCACCGAGTAGGGGAGCGCCCTCGTTTCCTTTTCCCTTCCGGTCTTCCCTGAACAACAAGTTTCTCCATGTTGTTGTGTCGGGAGATGTGACCAAAGAATTTCAAAATTCGCCCGTAAGTCATAGACGACAATCTTTGTACGGGTTTGATTTCTGAGAGGATGGAAGTATTCGTTCGCCTAGCCGTCCAGGGGACTCGCAACATACTGCACCGCACCCACATTTCGAAGGCATCTATTCTTTTCCTGTCGCTGGCACGGATTGTCCAGGTTTCCAAAGCATATGAAAAAACAGGAAAGACTAGGGAATTTACTAGTGATGTTTCGATCTTTCCAGATTTCCATCATCTTGATCATGGCGGAACGAGCAATTTCGATTCGTCGTGTTATTTCGAATTCACAAGAACCGGATTTGTGAAGCATGAAGCCTAAATAAATGAATTTATCGACGACTTCAAAGTTTCCTATCTTCTGAGGTTGCCTTTGATTTTCACTGTCTCTGTCGATAATCATGATCTTGGTTTTGCGTTCATTTATTTTGAGTCCGTATTATCGGCTTACCTCCTCTAATCTTCGAAGAAATTCTAAAAGTTCTGCGTTTTGAGCAATTAGAAGAGTTTCATCCGCAAAGCGAAGATTTGAAAACTGTCTTCCGCCAATTTTTGCTCCTCTGTTCCAGTTTTCTAAGGTGCGTCACATTACTACCTCACTGTACACGTTGTAGAGGAGAGGTGAAAGTACGTATCCTTGCCGAACTCCCTTCCTAATGTGACATTTTTCCGACAGAGTGGTATCAATTTTGACGACCGCCTTAGAAGCTTCATACAGGTTTTTAACGAGGGTAATCAAGTGTGCAGGTACTCCAAGTTCTCCTAAGGTTGTCCACAACTTGAGCCATCGGACATTATTGTACGCTTTTTTGTAATCTGCGAAGCATAGATACACGGCACAGAGTATTCGTGGGCTTTTTCTATAAGCTGCCTGGCATTAAGAATTTGTTCCCGAGTACCCCATCCGGCTTGTTCTAGAGCTGTTTGATGTGTTAGGAAAGCTTGCAATCTTGCTTGGAGAATGTACAGCATGATCTTGCTGGAGTGAGATATTAGGGCTATCAGGCGGTAATTGTCGCAAACGGTTGTTGGCCCCTTCTTATGCAAGCGAAGTAATACTAAAGTTGACCAGCCCTCCGGCCAAAGGCTTCTCTTCCAGGTCTTCTGTCACAGCGTGTGCATGATTTTCTGTCCTCTATAATCGAGAGCCTGCAAAACTTTTGCTGATATTCTGTCGAGCCCGGCTGCTTTCCCTTCACTTAATTTGTCGATTGCGACTTGTACCTTTTCTAAAAGTATGTCCGGTTCTTCCTCGTAATCCCCCAGGTTTCCGACAGTAGCATTGGGGTTCGTATACAGATTACCACGGTAATCTTTCCATACTGATGCGATTTTGTCTAGTTCCGTGGCCAGACAATTTTGACCTTCAATTGCCCAATGTCGGGGTTTGAATTTCTGAGTGATAGAACGGATCTTCATGAACAGGTCTTTTGAGTTATTATTGACAGCATGATTCTGGATTTCTGAACAGATATTCATCAGATACGAATTTTTATCTCTGCGAGTAGCTGTTTGTACCTCGCGGTTTAACGATTGGTACAGCTCTCGATTTATGCTACTGTTGAGACCCCGAGCTTTGATGCTTCGACGTTCCGTAATGAGGTGTCTTGTTTCCGCCAATAGGCAAGGCTGTCTAAAGGTAATTTGGTCGTGTTGTGGTAATTCTTCCAAGGTCATGACTAAAGACTGTTTCAAAGCCTGCCATATAGCTTCAGGATCTTCCACTTGAAGTTCTACGAAATGTGGTTTGAATTTGCGCATGGCTTTGTCGTTAATTCTGTTACTTGGTCGGCACTGAGTTTCGGCAGTCGTTTTAATTGCTTTCTTCTACAGCTTTTAAGTTTTCCTGTAAATTCGCACATCAGTAGCTGATTATCGCTTCCACAATCTGCAGACGGTAGCGTTTTAGCCGAAATTACCGAGGATCTCCATCGCTGCTTAATCGAAATGTAGTCTATTTGATTTTTCGTATGACTTTTATCAAGAAAACATTCGTTTAGTAGGAATATAGTGTGACTAGCTTTAGTCATGCATTCTTTTTAAACTTAAGTTTTGTTGAAATCTAGTAAAACTAATAAATAACTGGCAAGATTTACTGCCACCTGTAAACCGGATGTCTTGGATGGTGCCTTCAAAGAACATTTCTGCGGAAATCTTAATTTGAAGGTTAAATTATTTTAATAAAATTATCTGGTTACTTTGTGTGTTAACCTTTAATTACAAACAAAAAATTTTAAATATATTTCGCCCCCCCCCTTGATTTAAATCCTGGATCCACTACTGATATCCAGGTGTATAATCGACGTTTATGATTTTCGTACATCTAGTTCGTTATTGCGAGGGTATTTTCGATGCAAAACCGAATGAGGCGCTCTCCACGGTCATTCCGTTCTCCTAACCCAAACTTGCCAACTACTTGCCAGATATGATCGTCGTTAGAAGTGGAACCAATTTTCGTATTAACGTCTCCCATAAGAATCAAGACTTCCTTTCTCGGTATTTTATTTACTGCCACTTCAACAGTACGATAAAATTCCGCGATCTCTTCGTCCTCAGCGTCAAGAGTCAAGAGCGATTATATTTAGGGCATACGGCTTCGGATTAAGTTTTAAAGTCATGGCACGTTCGTTGATCGGTTCGTACCCCAACACGAAGTTGTTAATTTTGTTGGATTCCAGTATACCGGCACCGTGGATGTTCCTATCTTCCGTACCGTAATAGTACATGGTGTATTCCGATGATTTAAAGTGGCCTCTACCATGCCAATGCGTTTCCGTAACGCTTGCCACATCAATTTTGCAGCGAATTAGTTCATCCTGGATGATTTGGAGTTTCCCCTGCTGGTTAAGTCCGCGTACATTCCATGTGGCAAGGCGCAGTTGATTTATCCTGGTCGTATATTTCGCATGAGAAGCCCAGTTATCCACTTTCCCATGTCCAGTCGCAAATTTCATACTGTCTACCCTAGACGTAGATCAGCGCCGGGTGCTAGCCGGGTCGTCTGGCAATTTTACAATATTCGAAAACATTCCCACGTAGCTTCCAAGGGATGATACGAAATCCTTTAATCAGGTGGTTTCCCACTGCCTTCCTGATCCTATGCCGTTGGCCCGTTTAGGCTCATCCGCCTTTGGGCGCGATTTCTCGCCCCCAGGGCAAAAGGGTGCCCTAGCCAGATGTGGTGGTTAGTTGCTTATACCGGCAACTGTTCGATTAGAAGGAACAAGGCCCTCGATAATCGTAGCGATTATCTACTGCGCTAGTCCTCCAGCTTGCTTGAGCGGAGACGCCACACTCCGAGGTCTCGAGGAGGTTGGCGAAAGTTTCACTAGTCGCTTCCCCTACGACGAATGTTAACACAATTCGTCACCTCGAGGCCCAGCATGCCCATAATGTTTAATATAATGTAGGTAAAATACATATTGATTTAGTGGGTATGTTATGTTTTTGATTTTGATTAAGCAAAGAGCTACCGCAAAGATGTTTATTAATTTCTATGTAAAACTTGATCATTTTGTCATTAAACAAAAGGACTAAATAAAAAAGCATTAATTAACTATGTACTGTGTTGATAATAGATTCGTAGGTATATTCATATTTAGATAAGGTACTGTCAACAACATCTATGATACTGTTTTTAAGTGAATTCAAAGCAAAGCCTACAGTACAACATTAAAAATTAATATTTCCACCATCATTAACCTTCACTGATGAGTTAAGAATAAGGTATGGTAGTTAATGCGTATAAAATCTTTTGATGGTGAGCAGCGCCGGCGGAACATGATTTTCTGAGGTATGGAGTGCAAAAAAAGGTCGTTACACACATATAAACCAAACAGGCACGCGGGAGCAGGAAATCGATTTAAACGATTAAAAAGTTCTTTTATTGTGTATCATTTATAAATAATGAATACATATACGTTAAATAATTAAATAATAAGAAATAAATAATATACAGGGTGTTTACTAGAGATTCTGCAAACATTCAGGGGGTTATTCCTTGTGTTATTTTAAGATTTTTTTGTCCTTGGATGATTTTCGGAAAAACGTTTTGTTTCAAAGATACAGGCCGATAAAAGCTTTTCGGAAAAAACAATACTTTATTCATATTACATGTAAAGATTCTTGATCTATAAAAGCTGCTGAAAATGACTACCATCAGCTAGGATGTATGCATCCAATCTTCTCCTTATCGACTGCCGACCTTTTCCAAAAATACCAGGGTTGTTTCTTATTGCATTACACCTCTCAATTACCCGATTCCTTAAATCTTCTTTATTCTCCACTAGAGTAGTGTATACTAACGTTTTCAAATGCTCCCATAAATAAGAATCCGAGGGATTTAGGTCTGGGGATCGAGCAGGCCATAAGTGAGATCCACCTCGATCAATCCAGCGATCTTCATATGTTGCGTTTAAAAACTCACGAGCAACCAGACTAAAATGTGCTGGTGCACCATCGTGCATAAACCACATTACGTTTCTCGTTGCCAATGGTACATCGTCTAGGACCCAGACAGTAATTCTTCCAAAAACCTTCGATACATCTCACTGGTAAGTCTTCCTGAAAGAAATACCGGTCCAATTAGCCAGTCACCCACAATTCCAATTCAAATATTTAATGAAAATTGATATTGAAAACGATTTTCTACTACCTCACGTGAGTTTTCTTCAGCCTACACATGGTTATTATGGAAGCTCCTAATTGCATTTTTGGAGAAATCTGCTTCATTAGTAAAAAGAATTAGCGCCACTAGTTGAGGAATTTGAACCAAAGTAACCATTGACAAAATGCAATACCTTGAGGAAAATCAGCAGGAATAAG
>VTPC01085190.1:0-12491 GCA_011009095.1 Ignelater luminosus | reverse complement strand
CGTTTCATGTGAAGGTTCGCACTCTAGGGAAACGTGGCTAGTTTGGTATTACTAGCACCATCTCTAGGTTAGTATCGGGACTTATTGAACGATGTGTTACATATATGCATCATGATCATCAAAATACGGTTTCTATCAAATAGGCGACTTTAAAGAATTAAATCTAACCATAATTAATTCTTGAAGAATTAATGAAACTTAAGTTTGCTAATGTGTTTGGGGGCTGACGATCAAAGCTGTGATTTTGCAAGTGGTCCACTAATTAGGATTAGTAGGGTATTTCTAGTACCGTTCTTTTGTTGAACGATTAAGGATACCAACACCTGCATAGCATTTTCCTGGGTAGCATTGCAAGTAATAAAGACCGCTGGCGATCACGTATTTGTTGTACAAAGTTTTTTCCACAAGATGCTTGTAGTGATATTACACAAAAATTTTGATACCAAATAGTTGTAAGCCCTTATTCCACTTCCATTAGTTCGTGAGATGAGTCTACCTCTGAATCATCCGAAAAAGATTCAGAGTCAGATTCTGCAAGCGAAATAATAAAAGGGGGAATATTTTCAAACGAAAGATTCCCCATATGTTTTTCCAGGCAGCCGAAATAAGCTTTTCGCAGTAATCACAGAAATTTTGCTACATATCTGCCCGACATTTTAAAAGAGACTCAAGCGATAAATTCTGGACACGACTTTTAGACGGCGTTCCGGAGTTTATGTGCCTGTTGTAATAAGACTTAAAATACCCCTATGCCATTTAAATAGGATTATACTGACAATGATAAGCAGGCATTCTAAGAACTTCATATCTTTGTCTTTCAACAGTTTTTTAATTACGCACGTCTTTTTATCGCCGGATCGAAAAGGTTTTCTTAAATACCATAATTGTTTTTTAGAAAATTTTAAATCAAATTTGACATTGTGGTTAGTCAACCATTTCTGCATTTGGCTTTTTTTGGAGGAAAACTTTGGAGGTTTATCCATTTGCACCGAATGGTAAGCAGCATTGTTCATAACAGTTACACTTTTTCCCTCAAGCTTATCTAAACAAGGAATGAGCTGGTTAACCATCCAGTTATGAAAAATATCCCCAATCATGGTCGCGTGATAATTCCGATCGTTATTTGCATGCAAAATAGTGAAACGTTTAACTTCATTTTTAAATTTAGCTGGGTTACTTTTAATATCCGAGTTGTGTAGCCAACGTCCAATCATGGATCCATTTTGATAGATCCATGTTTCATCTAGGTGCACGAATCAGATATTTTCACCGGAATTTAGATACGGTAAAAGTTTTCTGAAAAGGGTAATTTTGATGCAACATGTTTTTGTTCACAGGGAGCTTTGCGACCATTAACTGCTTAATATTTGTAACCCATAGATTTCAAAATGTTATACAAAGTTGTCTTCTCTCCTTTAAATTTATAACTTTTTTTTACTTTAGCCAAAAGATCATTCAAAGGAAGATATTGATTTTAAGAGTTCTGGTGCCAAATTAGTTGCTACAAATCTTTTTTAAAAAAATGATTCCAAAAAAAATTATTTTTGGATCGTTTGCCAGATACCGAAGATTTCAACTCGACTGGTCTTTGTCATACAATCACTTCTAAGTTAGAACTCCCAACCTACAAAACAAGATTATCAGCTTCCATAAATTCAAGCAAAACGTTTCATGTATTTACTTACCTCAAAAATGTCTTCTAGCAAATTATAGATATCTGGCTACTTTAAATTTGGATTAATTCTTCTAAAATGGTTGAAAGTTGTTGTAATTTACAGTTTTATGCTTTTATTTATAATTTTTAGCATTATAAATTATTATAATTGATATTAATAAATGCGAAATTTAAGAAAAGTTAATCTCTTTTTAATAATGCACCCATTTACGCAAAAGTTTTCAACGTGCAGCCGCAGGTTGTTCATATTTTATTGGTATATTGTGGTTAGATATTGTGTGATTTATGAGTTCACAAAAGGTTATAGTAAATACTTAGGAATTGAACGCCCCTTTTCCAGATCTGCTTGATTCCCTCTCCCATAATACAACGGTGAATATTAAGTTACCTGATCAGTCACGATTTAACTTACTTGTTGCTTACCCAAGTGACAAATTAGGGTACAATTACGTTTATCTGCCCTCTTAATAGGTCAATTTTTTTCCTTGACCAATTTAAGGTAATTTTAGCTTGAAATATAGACGTACTTGAGTGGCTAGCAGGTTCCAGATTGTTATATATATTTAATATTTGTTTGGTAAGTGTCGATCACCCCAGTGAAATTTTGTGTAATCAGCAATTATGAAACTAATAGAACGTTAAGCAGTATGCTTTGAGTATTTTGATAAATAGAGTGTCTACTGTGAATAGATCAGGTGAGTCCATATACAGCGTGTTATTCCCTGAGGAACTTATATACAGGGTGTCAGCCTACGAGAAAATGCGTGGATTGGCTTGTGGTTTCCTTTTGACTTTCAGCTTCTGATACCTTTAGTTTCTACTATCTTTAAGACATATTTAGAGCTTCTGTGAGTGTAAGCTTTTATCTTTTCGTTTAGGGTAAGTTTAGCTTGAACCAGGCCCATCTTCGGCTTGGAGCTAATGGACTGAACATCTTCCGTCATTCGTAATGGGTATTAAGCCTCTTTTACAGATTTTCCCGTTGCACAAGGTTCTTATCGAATTTAAAATTTTTAAGAAATTGTTAGTTTATTTGTATTGACTACATTCTGAAAAGCTTTGCACTATCTAACATACACAGGAATTCACGTAAAAAAGCAAGCCAGACAAACCTTACTTTTCTAAACTTCACATATCACTTACTCTCCTAGTAAGTCAAGCTGTTATTACAGAAAGAACTGAAATATGTAACTATTTTTGTAAATATTCACCCACTGAAAACAAAACTTCTAGGAATATTCCTTATATTAATTTACTAAATTCCTTTTATGTTTAACAATAATAAATATGTACTAACGTGAAGAGTGAGATATTCCAATATAACATGCAAAAATGCTTAAACTTCTAAAGCAAGTACAGTGAAGTTGTTTAAATCCATTCTAGTTCTGTTTTATTCCTCTTGCTAGTGAACATCCAGACCATGCTACCCTTAATACCTGAAACAAAAATAATAACTTGCTTGGTTTGGTAGTCTGCATTCATTTAGATTCATACTTACTTTCATCACCGTTTCTGCATTAATAGTAATCAAATCCCCAGCTTTTATGATAACTGCAGCTTGAGAATTTTGAATTATAAGCAGCAATGGTGTCTTCAAAAAACAAAAGTTGTGAGAATACCAGTTAGAAAAATAGATTGCATCAGAAATTGCCAAAGCCTGAAATATATAGTGTTATATTATATCGCAAAAAGGTAAATATGCGATCGAAAACTAGCTAATTCTTTGTTGGATAAACAATTGTATTGTCTTTACCTCGTTTGAAATCAAACTTGCTGGGATACAATACAAAGACAGTTGCAAAACGAAAAACACAAATAAAATCCCATGTCGTACTTGAGCGTTGTAGGCATGGCTAAAAAGTAAAAATGTCTACAGTTATGCGCACTTCATACCATAGTATTAAATGAAAATTAGCATTAAAATTTAATATTATATTTATTACGTTTCCATTGCCGAAAATAGTTCTGCGCAGACTAAGGGACCAATAGTAACAAATTCAATCAGTAATATCAAGGAGAATGTCCGTCGAAATTGCTCAACACACCTACAAACAATGAGGTAACTTTAAAAACACACAACTACTATAACTTTTGTATACCTTAATATCCGTTTATGGTGCTGAATATAACTTTCCATAGCGTTAAAGCATTTGGTATTTGGCTGTAGCTTCTCTAAATACTGAGACAAAATTTTAAACTGAACAATTATTTCAGCACAAAATCCCAAGTACAAACAGTCTAAAGACCAAGAGAAGATTGCAGCCATATGTGCACTAATAAGTTGTTCAACCAGTACAAAGTTATAAAGAATATCATGGTTTTCCAAATTCCAAGTTGTAAATGGAAGTGTGTTTTCTACTAATGGGACTGAATCAATGCCAATTATGGCAAATAGCAAGGATAAAATGAAGATTTTTTGGAAACGAACAGTTAAGCTACGTATTGAGTACATTTCTTCTTGAAATCTTTCATCACATCCGCTAGTATCCCAAAACAGCTTAGTATTTTCAAGAAGAGTTATAAAATTACAATTATAGTACACTAATACGACTACTTTTGCAAGCACCTGAAAACAATTACAACATTTGGATTAAAAAGGAGGAACCCTACATATTTGCTTACCTGTACAAAGCCACATAATGCTTCAAGACAACGTACGATATCAGATACATCATTATTAAAATTCCCAAACTGCATTAGAGTTGTTACAATAAGAAAAATTAAAGTAAATACACTGCAAGTTCGAAAACAATGTTTTCTCAATCCCTTCGCAGAAAAGAAACCCAACTTGCACAACCATAAGTAGGGCAACTTCAAAGTTTCTGGTACTTCAGTGAGTATTTCTTGCATGTTTGACATTTAAATATTAGACCAAATGAATTTAAGAAAAAAATAAAGAAGTACGCGTATATTTATTCACATGAACTAAAATGAAATCTCTTTTATAGGGACAAAACGATATCGATATCGTTCAGATATATTCGTAGATTTCACAGCATAAACAGCATTCAGTAATGTAAGTTTCAAGTGGTTTCAGAGACCTGACGTGTTTAAACAACTGTTGAATAATATATACAACGATGAAACATTTATTTTAACATTTTTTAGTTATTAGTCAATGATTAAATGAATTTCTAGTAATAGCTCACGAACGACAAATGAATTATTCACATCAAATTGATTTTACAATTTCGTTGAAAATGTATTTCTTGATGATTTAGCTTTTCAAAAGTATTTTAAACCATTGGCGAACTAAACATAGGAATAAGTTACTTGAAAACTACATAACTGGAATATTTTTAAATCTCTTAGAAGGAACGGGACTATTCAAAGATTTGCCATTGTATGTTAGGTAACAGTTTTGACTTCAATTAGACGATGCGGAAATGTCAGAAACTATTTAAAGAGAATGTTTGGGAATCGTCTGATTGGGAGAGCATCTACAACATTATGGCTTCCCAAAATCCTTTAAACTACTTTTAACGGGTTATGCCGAAAGTATTGAATGTAAACGTTGCCTGTAGATAAGGAAGATATTAGCAATAGAATTAATTATGAATTATAGTATGTTAGAAATGGTAAGAATTTCATTACCAAAACGCTTGCTAGGATGTAATGGAGATAACGAGTATTTTGAGTATAGATTCAAAATAGTCAACTCTTATTATTTAGTTTATCTTAATTTAAATGTTTTTAGTTCACGCAATATTTGTTTTGTTTACTTTGTTACACTGTTTGTTGTCTGTTTTGCGGTAATAAAAATTAATTCTTACCATCACTAATTTTTATAGTTTTAATTAAATACAATTAGTCATTCCAAAATTTAATAACCCGAAATATAACATTAAGGATTGTCATTGTCACAACACAAGCTGTATCTGATATTTCAAGTTTTTAAACTACAAAAGAAGTTGGAGCAACCTGTGAGAATGTATGGTGGACTGCATGTTCAAACTTAGCTGTCGTTACCACTGATGGATAACCCTGTATATGGAATGGTCAAGAAGAAGAATTGTTTACTTTAATTTCAAATGCACCACTCATCAGTAGATATTTGCATTCATTGATGTAGCTGTCCTACTTCGTTACTGCTCAAATCTTCTACAAGGTAATACCGATGATGTCTCAACGGCACGTTGCAAGCTTTTTTAAATTGTTTTGGAATTAGTAATCTTCTTGATGTTGCAGCAGCTCATTCAATAAGTATTCCCTGACTTGTTAGGTAAACTGTGTAGAGATCGATTGCTCGACACCTTTTGACGTTTTGTCGAATGTAGAAGCTCTTAAAACCCAGAGAAAATAAGTTTGAATTTTAGAGCAGTGGGCATACCCCCAAAATTACACCAACCAGCTTCACTTTCCGAGGGAAACAATTAGTGACCGTCAAAATGCAGCAGGGCTTTTATTATTATTATTATTATTAAGATAGAAATTATTTAAACAAAAATAAATTCTCTCTAAGATTTAACGATTTAGAGTTGACCATGCGGGAGAAAGGTTTTTTGAATCTTTTAGCTCCAAAAATGAAATGTGGTTGATATGTTCCATAAGGACCTGTTGAATCCTTGAAGGTATTTGCATAATGGATAATCATTTCTTTAAAGTAAGGGAATGACTTATAAGCGAAGGTCATTTGTTGATGATTTAGGGTGGTTGACTGTTTCTCACGATTCCTTTTTTTTTCCAGTCTCTTACATATGAATGTTTTATGCTCATAAA
Source organism: Ignelater luminosus (assembly GCA_011009095.1). Classification (NCBI taxonomy): domain Eukaryota; kingdom Metazoa; phylum Arthropoda; class Insecta; order Coleoptera; family Elateridae; genus Ignelater; species Ignelater luminosus. Next base: position 6,097 of record VTPC01085190.1, on the reverse strand, counting down.
ATCGTGACCACTATTACTGCCAGATTTCACTAGAGACAGTATGGTATAGAGTACCGAGTTTATCTGTGTTGCTTGATCCACTTTTAACGGATAGTTTGAGGTTTTCTAAAAGCTATACTTACCTTCCATTTTTCGACTCTTGTACAGTTAGTTCTTCTTGGTCTGTTAAGTTTCCGTTTTTCTCTTGTATGCTTGTAATCCTTCTGTATTTAAAAAATTGTATCTGTGGATATCTCCGCTCACCTCTCTTTATTTCTTGTGTTTCCTATATTCCTAATTGCTTTTGATACGATTTCATGCCCTTTTATGAAAATGAAAATTTTGGAAGATCTTTCGTCTTAATTTGTCTTGAAAGCTTCTTTCGCACTTAAGAAATTTTTTTAATAAATGTTTTCAGTTTTCTTTCAATGTTTACATTTTGTTAAAGTCTTCTTTGATAACAGAGATTCGCGTTTTGTTACTGATTGTTGTTTTTATACCAACAATTAATATAGATCTAGCATTATATATACGTTTAATTTGAACTTTCTCATGACATTATTTGCTCTTTTGTTAAATTTAAAAATACTTTCTAGAATTTTCAATAAATCAATGTATAAATGGTTGCGCTGCGTATATAGTTTTTCTCTTACTTGTATCAACTGTCTTCTGAGCAAGCCAAAATACAAGGAAAGACACGTAAGAAAATTATTAGAGCGGTACGCTTCTAGGTAGGTCTACTGTTACAAAGTTAACATTTATCCAAGATTGTTTTTATGGTACAAGCTTACCAAAAAGAATAACTAACCAACACGCCATTATAATAAGTTCAAAATAATTTACAAGTCATGGCATATTTTGTAATTGCCAGTCCGGCTATATTAAGTTACTTAAGTGTCTTACTTCTAACAACAATCTAAGATCTGTTAAATTTAATTAATCTTGAACACTAGAGAACTTGTAATCCATGCTGCCTTGAGTATCTGAAAAATCAAATTAACTGCATCGTGATTGTGTCTTCAAACATCTCCTCTAAGTTACATACTTACATTCATAATAGTGAATAAACCCCAAGCTTCTATGGTAATTTTGGGTTTAAGGACTTTTAATCATTAATAGTAAAGAAGAAGGAGAATAGTGAAAATACCAATTGCAGAAGTAGGTAGATAGCATTTGAACTGCCACATCCTAAAAGATTTGTTAGAGTATTAAGAAGCTGGATAAAACTTAAAAATCTTTAAAAATTCTGAGTTTTCTAAATTGCGATAATGGCAGGAATGTTGAGAATTGAAGAATTTTAAAAAATTGCAAGTAAAATATCTGCGGAACGTTTTGTCGAAAGCATCAGTGCATATGTAAATAGAAAGTGTTTTCTAGCAAGCTTTAAAGCATTAAATATGCCTTATATGAGTTTGGTAATACCAAATAAAAGTTTGCCATCAATTTACTAAAGAGTGCAAGTGCAAAAAAAGACTCAAGCTCACAAATTATTTTTATGTTAATTTGTACTAACTCATTATATCAAACCATAATAATAGTTAGGCAAATCAGAGTCATGTAATACGTTACCTTCCAGTGCAGCAAGTATTTCTGCACAAACAAGAGGACCATTCAAGACAACTTGAAACTGTGGTACCAAAGAAAATGCTTGGTAGAATTCGTTAACGTACCTATACAATAAAGTGACTCACATAAATAACTAACGGTAAATATTTTGCATGCTTACCATAATATTAATTTATGATGACAAATACCAACTTTCATTTTGTGTAAGTGGTTTATTTCAATTTCAATAACAGCAGTATCATCTACTTTAAGCTTCTTTAAGTATTGCGATAATATTCTAAATTGAATAACTATTTGAGCACAAAATTCCAAATACATTAAAGAACAACGAAGAGCTCCACAAACCAATACTACAGTGAGTTGTACCACCATCAAAGTCCAATAGGCAAAAACGTATTCTTCCATAGTCCAAGTTCCAGGGGGAGTCGTCCTGTAAAATAGTGGAAATGCTGCTGCACAAATTACGGCTATTACAAAAATTATAGAAAGAAGCCTTTCCAGGCGAGAAATTAAATTTGGTGTTTATTTCAGCTCTGTTTTGGTTTCTACATTATAGCTTTTATTAAAATTCCAAAAAAACTTGATTGTGTCAATAAGTCTTGAAAAATTGTTATTGAAATAGCTTACCACCATAGCAACTCCAAGTGTCTAAAATAAAACCATTTCCATTCATATCCTTCTATTTGCTTTAAGAAAAAGCACTAATAGAATTATTTTATTTGTTTTGAATTTTACCATTTACAAAACTAGTATTTCTTCCAAATTGTGTACGATATTGAGTATACCTGTTTTGATATGCATGAATTGCACCTTGGCTATTACAACAAGGTTAGATAGAATTAGAGCAAGTATAGTTACTGAAATTTACGCTTGGAACTGTTTTTAAAAGAACTGCACATTTAGACATCCCTAAAAATGTCAACCTCACAGATTCTGATGTTTTAGAAATTACTTAATCGATACTTTACCTTCCCATTATTGAGTAGTCCAAGCTGTAATAGCAACTGTCAAAATTATTTTGTTTTTCTTTTACACAGCTTTGACTCCAAAATAATTGTTAAATATTTTAAAATTGTTTATTATTTTCTTGGGGTTCATGGAAATGGTGTAAACTGTTGCATTTACATTTTTATTAATTAAAACAACAGTTATTTTTATTTATCTTACTGCCGTTTTGTAATAAATTAAATACCATGGAATTTTTTGAATCGAATTGAGCTTAGGACTGTTAAGTAACAAGAAATATTTAAATAAAATAAAATAAGAAATTTTGCAAGATGTCTTAAGCAAAGATTAAATTAATATTCTGTTTATTTGATAACCGTTAAAGTTTTTAGAATATTACGTAATATGGGCAAGGTGGAGGAGAATTTCCTTTTTTTCCGTCATCAAAATCCTCTTATTTTATACATCTATATCTTACTTTAATTGCGAATTGAAAAGGATGTACTATTACTACCACCGTTTAAATTATAATAAAATTTACGTTTCGATCATGTCTGTTGATTAACATAAACATAAAGATTGTCAAATCTGAATAAATCTCTTTACAAACTTAAAATGAAAATTCTACGAAATAATTTTAATTTCGAATATCAAAATTTTCTCTTTTGTCCCGGAAGATTTCTTCCATCTTTGACTTTGTATAGGAAATTTCAAAATGGTCTAATTAATTTTTCTCTTTTTTATAATTGTACCTAAAAGAAAAACCTAAAGAAAATATTACAGTTTCGCTTATTAATTAATATTCAATCTCGGTACACTTACATTTGTTCTTTCGCATAAAAGCTACCTTCACCATTTAGATTTTTACATGCAGATTATAATATTTAGTTAAACTAACATATCTGTGAAATAAAAAATTATATTTGCTTGAAAGCTTATTTCTGTTATTCTTAAACAAATTTAATAATTAAATATTTATGTAATGTGATATAGCTGAGTAGGATTTATTTCAATTACGCAAAGTTGTAATTCATTTGCGTTATACAAAGCAAAAAGTTTTTTAGTTTGGTAGCACAAGTTTGTTAAAGGGCCGTAAAGTAGTGAAGTCTACCGATATGCTTGCAATATTCGCAAAAGGCTACTGAATTTGAAGTCGAAGTCTAGAAAGGTAGTTTTAAACACAATAATATTTTACAGGTACTAAAAGTTTAAATTCAGTTACTAAGGATTCTTCTCTTCTACACCTTTAAGTATTTTTTATGATTTCTTGTTATACATACCAGGATTTTTAAATTTATTAAAAATTTTACATACAATAAAAGTGTAGCACTGATACTAGAACTTTTCGACTATGCAGACAGGAAGCCGGGCACTGCACTGGCCGACCCTGAGTAAAGTGTAGTAACCTTAAGACAAATATTGCGTTACAAAAATGAAAATTGATTAACATAATGTTCGGTTTTGGTGAGAAAATTTGTATTTAATTATTTATAGAGGGCGGTCGACGTGTATTTTCAATGAGCTTCTTGTTGCTGCAAAGTATAATTATAGAAAATTGTTTTGGAACAGCAGAAACTCAAATAGAAAGTTAATGCATCATCTATGATGCTTACTTTAAGGGACAAACGGATGTATTCAGGGCCGGATTAAGACTTAATGTGCACTTTTTCTAATGTTTCTCTTCAATCACTTACTTTTTACAGTGTGCAATAGGAAAGACGTGCTACACTGACGTTGCAACTAATATTTTATAGTTAAACAAATTCCGTAGCCTTGAGATTTAAAAGGAAATCATTATTTTATAGAAAATTCTTTTATGTTAATGAATGTACTTATCCAAGAAAATGAAAATATGAATACAATAAAAATTATTAAATAAAATATTTTTTCTTAGGTACATCTATACGAAAAAGTGTTCTATTTTTATCACTAACAAAAATTTTACATTGTGGTAACAGATGATTTTGTATCATATTATTAAAATTATGTGACTTCCAGCTTGAAAATTATTTTTGTTTTTAGTAATCAATATAGACAGTTCCTCAATGTATACACAAGTAATGTAGAAATACAATATTTTTGAAAATATTTTCAGGAAGAAATTGATTTTGATATACTTGCAATGCATGTTACTATGCGTACGTGGTCTGTTCAAAAAGTATCGCGAATTTTGTGTTTTTTCAAAAATTATTTATTTATTCATGAATATCTATTTTGTCCCCTTCAAAGTATTCCCCATCAGATATTATACACTTGTGCCAACGTTTTTTCTAATCCTCGAAGCACTTCAAAAGATCATTTCTTGTGATCTTGTTCAGCTCCTTCTTTGATACCGACTTTATCTCCTCAATCGTAGCGTAGCGTCGTCCTTTCATGGGCCTCTTCAGTTTCGGGAACAAGAAAAAGTCACAGGGGGCCAGGTCTGGGGAATACGGTGGCTGCGGCATCATTAGTGTGTTGTTTTTGGCTAAAAATTCGCCCACAAGCAACGATGTGTGAGCAGGGACGTTATCATAGTGCAAAAGCCAATTTTTGTTCTTCCACAAATCCGGGCGTTTCTGGCGGATTGCTTCGCACAAATTGCGCATAACTTGCAGGTAATATTCCTTATTGACCGTTCTACCCTGTGGCAAGAACTCATGATGCACCACGCCCCTGCAATCGAAGAAAACTGTAAGCAAAGCCAAAAGCACGCTCTACGTCGTTCACATCTTCTCGGCCCTCTGAGAACATTTTGTACCACCGATAAACGTTGCTTTGGTCCAAGGTAGCTTCACCATATGCCACAGTCAACATTCGGAATGCGTCCGTGCACTTAATTTTGTTTTTCACACAAAATTTGATAAAGACTCTTTGATTCATTTCTTGGAATAGGCAAAAATCGAAGACGAGCTAAGCAAAACAGCTGTCAAAAATTAACTGAACATTCAAAATGGCCGAACTTGTCGGCATAAGTGAGGGACATGAGTACCAACATAACGCCATAAAATAATCGAAAATCGAATATACGTAACCCGCGGAAATTCAAAATTCGCGATACTTTTTGAACAAACATCGTATTTTGACAAGAAAGATTTCAATTGAGAAAAATTAAAAAAACAGTTTTTATTAAACCAAGCGGATAAGTTATTTAAACACTGTTGCATTTGTTTTCCAAAAAGTTATTATTATTCCGGTCATTATTACTAAGGTATTGTCAGTATATCTGTATCTTGAATTGTATTTTCATTTTTGTAGATTTAGAGAAACTATTTTGTTATACTATTGTCAACACTCCATTGTAGCTGACTGGAATTAAGACACTTAGTTTCAATTGTTTACCACTAAACAAAAAAGCAGGTAAAATACGTCACACGCAAATCGTAAATCAAAATCAACCAGAAAAAGGTTACAATCAAGAAAGACTTATGATTAGAAAATTCAATCTAAATCAGGGCTTTCTTCGTCTTGATTAGCTATTCTCACATCTCTATAAAAGCATTACAGTTTTTAAAATTATTCAATCCCATGTTCCAAACTGTAGCTCCTACCGACCTTACTAACTGTTGCTGATCCCACGATGTAACGATACTGAATGCAGGTTGCTTCTTTATGGTTCGCTCAATAA